>CAUYQG010155527.1:0-38499 GCA_963574415.1 Tarsius wallacei
ACCGCAGCCTCGACCCGCTGGGCTCCGGCGATCCTTCCGCCTCAGCCTTCCAAGGAGCTGGAACTACAGGCGCGCGCTACCACGCCCGGCTAGTTTTTGCTTTATTGTAGAGACGAGGTCTCACCAAGTTGCCCGGGCGGGTCTCGAACTCACGGGCTCAGGCAATCCACTCACCTCAGCCTCCCAAGGCGCGGGATTACAAGCTGAGCCACCGAGTCCGTCTGGTCTATGAAATTCAAAGGCACAAAACTCTGCTACGGGCCAGAAAGCTCAAAGTAAATGGAGAAACAGACCGTATTCTGGGATGAGAAGATTATGAAATGAGGGTTCTCCCTCAAATTAAAACATATCCAATCTAAATCCCAATGTTTCTTTTCTTTTTTTTTCTTTTTTTCTTTTTTTTTTGCAAACAAGTAGCAAAACCATCCTAAAATGTGTCTGTAAAAGCCAATACATTACTATAGTCAAGATCGTTAAAAGAAAAAAGAAAGAGTAAAGATAACCAACAATATCTATGTGTTATACAGACAGACCCACACGCACACCACTCACTGCTGGAAGAAAATATTGGTGAATACATGAGCTTAAAGAGAAGAGAGACTTTCTACACGTACCGGCAAGGAAGAAATAATAATGGAAGAGTTTGATGGATTTACATATCAAAAGTGTCCATGAATACAATAAAGAGGCAGGTGTCAAAATGGAAAAATACCAGTGGCTTCTCATGGACTGGGCTAATATTCTTCTTCTTTTTTTAAAAATTATAAGTCCTGCAAACGCACGCCCTCAAAAATTGGTTAAAGACTCAGAGATGTCCCTCTCCACGGAAATCTTTAGCAAAAGGCAAAAAATTTAGACAATCTGAAAAGAAACCAGAGTACAGAGCTAATATTCTTAATAGACAAAGGGGCCTTCTCTATTTTTTATGAAGTTAAACGAATAGAAAAACTGGGAAAGGACCCAGGTAGGCATGCAGAAAGAACTGTATGACCAATCAACACACAGGAAAATGTCCAAACCTCCCGGTGATCAGAGAAGTGCTAGTGAAAACAATATGACCCTCTCCTCTGCCTGTCAAACGTGTTAAAGAAAAAAAGACGGCCCCAGAGCCTGCAGGGCTCCTTCGTCCAGCTAGTTTCCACGGAACGCCTCCCTGCTCCAGGCTCGCTTCCAGGTCCGTGGGATGCAGCGGTGGAAACGCCGGACGAGGTCCCGGCTTTCGCGGGGCGTACGCTCCGGGGACAGGGGAGGACGGGGAGAGAGGCATAAAACCCACACACGTGTGCTCAGAAGAAAAGTCAGGTCGGTATGGGCAGACGGTGAGAGGGTGCCATTCGACGGGGAGGCCGGGGAGGCAGACGTGGCGAGGGGACGCGGAGCAGAGACCCGGATGACGTCAGAACAACCGCGCACCCATCTGGGAAGGAAGGTTCCTGGCGGCAGGTGCCAAGTCCGCGTGCAGGAGTGGGACGGCTGTGTTCGAGAAACGGGAGGGAATGGCGGCCGTGGAAGGGGAGATGAGGTCAGGGAGCTGGCAGGGGCCGAGCGGAGGAAGGTCTGGCGTCTCCGGCCAGGGCTTGGGGGTTTCTTCGGAATGAGATAGGAAATCAGAGCAGGATTTTCGGAAGAGGCGTGGCACGACCAGATCTACGTTCTAAAGTGCGCCTTCTGGCGGCCTCAGGAAGAACAGACTTTGGGAGCCGGTGGTACCTTCTGGCGTGGTCCAGGTGACAGGAGACCAGGTGAGGTGGTGCAGATGAGAGGATGGCGTGCACCACAATGGGAGGGACGAGCCGATCTGGATAGACTTTGGAGGTAGGGACTGGAAGCTTTCTGATAGCATGGGTGTAGGGTGTGGGGTGTGAGGCAAAAAGAGAAAAGAAAGATGGCGTCAAGGTTTTGGCTCCGCTACCAGGACGTAGTGGTCCTGGCTGAAATGGAGAAGGCTGGGAGAGGAGCTGGTACGGAAGAGGAAGTACGTGGATGGCGGGAGTGTAGACAGTCAGTTTTTCCGGCGGGCAGGTTGTCATTATTGTCAAATATTTTGCGAGGCGCAGGCTATTTAACCCAGCTGACCCACTTGTAGCAATTTAATTAGGAAAATAGCAAGCAAGGATGCACACTGGACATATAAATACCTTCAAGACTAATCTTTTGGAAAAGTATTAATATTCTTCAATCAAGTAAAACGCAGTGCATCAAAAGATAGAATGCTATACATCCATTAAAATATAATCTGCATTGGATGACATAGAGAGGTGATCAGAGCATTTTAAATGAAAAGACCAGATCAGGAAACTATATAATCCTTTTTTTTTCTTTTTACAAAATCCACTTTGTGAGTGTGTATATGTGTATAGAGAAAACCTGGAAGAATACACCAATTTCATGTTGATATTGATGGCAGCAGTGATCTTAGGGAAGTGTAATTATGAATGAGGTGATGTTATGGATTCATTTGTGCCCCCCACCCTGAATTCATATGTTGTAAGTCCTAATCCCCAGTACCTCAGAATGTGTTAGAAGTAGGGTCATTGTAAATGTCATTAGTTAAGATGAGATCATTAGGGTGGGCTTTAATTCACTACTACTGGTGTCCTTAGGTGAAAGGGGAAATTTGGACATAGACACACAAGGAGAACATCATGTGAAATCAGAATGATGCTCTACACAGAAAGAATCGCAAAGATTGCCAGTGAACCAGCAGAAAAGAAAGGCATGGAGCCAATTCTTCCTTATAGCCCTCAGAAGGAACCAACCCTGCCACATCTTGATCTTGGATGTCTAGACTCCAGAACTGTAAAACAATAAATTTCTGTTGTTTGAGTGACTTCATTTGTGATACTTCATTATGGCAGCCTTAGCAAACTACAGCTGACTTGCTACATTCTCTGAAATTTCAACATTATGCAATATATTTATCTTCAGAAAAGCAGAGTATTTTCATTTTAAGTACAAATTTAATTTAAAATGAAGTGCTTTCCAGACAAAAGGCATACACTGGGGAAAGAACACCCTATTCAACAAATGGTGCTGGGAAAATTGGATAGCTACATGCAGAAAAATGAAACTTGATCCCTATCTTTCTCCGTATACAAAAATTAACTCAAGATGGATTAAAGATTTAAATGTCAGACCTGAAACCATAAAAATGCTAGAAGAAAACCTAGGAAAAACTCTTCTGGACATCAGTCTAGGAAACAAATTCATGGACAAAACCCCAAAAGCAAATGCAATTAAAACAAAAGCAAATAAATAGGACTTAATTAAACTAAAAGACTTTTGCACAGTAAAAGAAATAATCAACTGAGCAAATAGGCAACCTACAGAATGAGGGAAGATATTCACAAACTATACAACTGAGAAAGGACTAATATTCAGAATCTACAATAACTCAAACAAATCAGCAAGAAAAAAGCAAACAACCCCATTACAAAGTGGGCAAATGTCATGAACATATATTTCTCAAAAGAAGATATACAAATGGCCAAAAAAATGAAAAAAATGTTCAACATCTCTAATCGTTAGGGAATTGCAAATCAAAACCACAATGAGATATCACCTTGCGCCAGTCAGAATGGCCATAATTAAAAGATCAATAAACAATACATGATGGCACAGATGTGGAGAAAAAGGAACTCATATACTGTTGATGGATGTGTAAATTAGTACAATCTCTATGGAAATCAGTATGGAGAGTTTTCAAAGAACTAAAAGTAGATCTACCATTTGATCCAACAAACTTACTACTAGGTACCTGCCCTAAGGAACAGGTCATTATATGAAAAAGACCCCTGTGAATGTTCATCACAGCACATTCACAATTGCAAAGATGTGGAATCAACCTAAATGCCCATCAACCGATCAGTGGATAATGAAAATGTGGTATGTATACACTATGGAATACTATTCAGCTATCAAAAAGAATGAAATAACGTCCTTTGCGGCAATTTGGATGGAATTGGAGAACATCATCCTAAGCGAACTGACTCAGGAACAGCAAACCAAACGCCACATGTTCTCCCTTAAAAGTGGGAGCTAAACTAAGGATCTGCAGAGTTAGAGAGTGGTATGATGGACACTGGAGACGCAGAAGGGAGTGGGAGGATGGGGGAGGGGACCAAAAAATCACCTGTCGTGTAGTGTGCACAGGTGGAGGTGGTGGGGGCACTTAAAGCCCAGACCAGAAACTATTTGTACACCCCCCAAAGCTATTGAAATAAAGGGAAAAAATAATTAATTAATTAATTAATTTAAAATTAAGTACTTTGTTGTAACTTAATCAGGTAAAAACAATTTGCCTCAAGATGTATTTTTTTCCCCTTTAGGCATTCTGTTTGTTTGTTTGGTTGGTTGGTTGGTTGGTTGGTTTTTGCTCTTGGCCATTGGTAATTTCAGAATTTAAAAAAACCTAATTTTGCTCCTGCAGAAATAGCTGATTCCAGGACCAAGGTAGGGAAAGTACAAGATTAGCCTCAAATGTCTTGATGTGCCAGAAGTAACACAATGCTCAAAGAAGAAGGAGGATGTGTCAAAAGATCACAGAAGTCAGCTCTAAGATGCTCCCACCAAGGAAAACAGCTAGCAAGAGACAACCTACAGAAAGGGAGAAAATATTTGAAAACCATGAATCTGACAAGGGGATAATATCCAGAATATATATATGGAAATCAAACAACTCAATAGCAAAGAATGAAAGACAGTCAACCCTTGAACAATGCAGGGGCCTTGAGCAGTTGAAAAATCCACATATAACTTTTGACTCCCCCAAAACTTAACTAATAGCCTACTGTTGACCAGTTACCAATAACATAAAAAGTTGATTAACACATAATTTGTGTGTTATGTGTCTTATATACTCTATTATTGCAATAAAGTAAGCTAGAGAAAAGAAAATGTCTTTTGGCGGGGGAGGTTTGTTTGTTTGTTTTTTTGAGACACGGTTTCACTCTGTGCCCCAGGCTGGAGTGCAGTGGCGTGATCATGGCTCATGCAACCTCAACCTCCTGTTCTCAAGTGATCCTCCTGTCTCAACCTCCTGAGTAGCTGGAACTAAAGGCATATGTCACCATGCCCAGCTAATTTTTGTTTTATTTTTATTTTATTTTAAAGATCTGGGGTACAATTCAGGATTAGGTACATAAGTGGTCATTTGTCCAGATGATGTTTGGGCCTCCCTTTGGTCCCCACTTTGCCTGGTTTGAGATCAGGTACCCTTACTGATGTTATGTGGACCCCCCTCCCTCCCCTGGCAATGTCCTGCTACTCCCAATCCCTTTCTTATAGTATTATGGTAAATGTTTAGGGTCCGCTTATGAGTGAGAATATACGGTACTCAGTTTTTTCAAAATGTATCTCAAACTTGTATTCCTATTGATTATATTTTTATCTTCTGAGCGATATTCTGAAAAATTCAGGTAAAGCAATATTACTCTTTTTAAAAATGTTTTAAATCAAAAAACAAATTCATCCTCCCCTGCTGGGAAGGCTGTAGGAAGGAAGTAGCAGTAGTAGCATTGTTTGCTGGTTTGACCGAGATGCCCTTTGTGAAGAGTAATGAGAATGTCCATCACAGCATTGTTTATAATAGTGAAAAATGGGAAGCAATCCAAACAACCAGTAGCAGAAATTTATTTGGGTTATAATACCTCCCAGTTGTGTGCTATATATTATCTCATTTAATCCTAATATTACTATTTAACCATTATTACCTATGAAATGGTTTCTATTTCCCCCAATTTATAGACACAGACATAAGGAACATGAGAAAAAAGAGTTCACTAGCAATTTTTTTTTTAAGTTGAAATTTCACTCTCTCTACCCAGGCTGGAGTGCAGTGGCATGATCATAGCTCACCACAGCCTTGACCAACCTTTTAGGCTCAGGTGATCCTTCTGCCTCAGTAGGCTGGAACTACAGTTGGAGCTACCACAGTCAGCTAATTTTTTTTTTTTTTTTTTTGAGGGAGAGAAACAAGGTTTCCCTATGCTTCCTAGGCTGGTCCCGAACTCCTGGGCTCAAGAAATCTTCTGCCTCAGCCTCCCAAAGTGCTGGGATTACAGGCATGAGCCATCATGCCCAACCTTCACTAGCAATTTTTTAAATCTAGGTAAAGAAGAACAGAACAAACATTAACAAACAAGAAAAAAAAATTTTAATCTTTTGAAGGTAGAGATAAAGTAATTAGAAAACAAAAAAAATAGAATCAATAAATCCAAAAAGTAGTTCTTTGAAGAAATATAATTAACAAATATCTGGCACTTCAATTTTTTTGAATTAAAATATTAACACAATATTACAATATCAAGGTGCATGCTCTTATCAAATTGAAGGACATATTTTCAATGATTTCCCAGACTATTGATAAGAGCATAGTGTTGCCAGTTCTCTCAAATATGACTGATGATAAATTGAAAAAAAATTCTAGAGAAGAGCTTGGCCATGTTTATAAAAAAATAACCCTATGATTTGGAGGCAAAGATTAATGCGCAAAAATGTTCATGCATACAAGAGATTTTTTAATAATGCCAGATGTATTCATTTTATATTGCTGCTGTAACATATTATTACCATAAGTATAGTGGCTTAGAACAACATAGATTTATTATCTCAGATTTCTGCAGGTCAATGGTACAGGGTGGGTGCTGCTGTTCCTTCCTCTCCTGTTCTCACAAGGTCAAAATCAAGGTGCCGGCCTGCTTGGGCTCCTGGGGCTCTGAGAGCGAATCGGCTTTAGGTTTATTCAGGCTGTTGGCAGAATTCAGTTTTGTATGGTGCAGGGCTGAGGTCCTCGTTTTCTTGCTGAGTGTCAGCTGGAAGCCCCAGGCAGCTATTTAAGGGCATCTGCCTTTCCCATCACATTGCCCCCTACCCTATCTTTAAACCAGCAACCCTGTGTGGAGTCTTCCTCAACTTCAAATCTCACTGACTTCTTCTGCCGCATGTCTCTCATTCTAGCCAGAGAAGATTCTCTGCTTTTAAGGGCTCATGTGATTAGATTGGACCTACCCAGATAGTCCAAGATACTCTCCCTGTTTTAAATTTCATAACCCTAATTATATCTGTAAAGTGCTTTTTATCATGTAATGTAACAAGTTCACAGGTTCCAGAGATTAGAATGCAGATATCTTTGGAAGAGGGAGTAGGCATTCTGCCCACCACAGGAGAAATACTGAAATTATCTTAAAGAGAAAAACAGAATATTAATCAGGGTTTCTCAACCTTGGAGCAATTAATATTTTAGACTGGCTAATTATTTATCATGGGGACCATCCTGTGCATTGTAGGAATTTCAGCAGCACCCCTGGCCGCCACCCACTAGAGGCCGGTACCACACACCACCTCCCAGATGCGATAACTGAAAATATCTCTAAACATTGCCAAATATCCCCCCGTTAAGGGAGGTCAAAAACACCACCACCACCCCTCCCCACCCCTCAAGGAAAAATACACACACACACACACACACACACACACACACACACAGTGGTCACAATTCTGTAAAAAACACAGCAGAAGCACACAGAGACCCACACAAAGCTCGTATATATGTAGAGTACAAACTTAGAAGAAAATAACAAGAATTAATAGCAGTTAGAATGGATTCTGTCCTAATAGTTGTTTTTTGTTCTTTATGATTTTCTATGTTTTTCAAGTTTGAATAGCTATTACCTTTAAGCTTTTTTTTCTTACAAAGCAATTTCTCCCCAAATAGATTTCAAACATGAAATACATGTTTTTATTCTTAGGAGAAGTTCTGGTTGATAGCACTTCAGTGTTCTTCTTATGTACTGTTGAGTTTTTGTATCTCTATTCATAACTAAAGTGATTTTCTTCCCTTTATTTGTCAGATTTTTGTGTCAGAATATATAATCTATGCTAAAATTAATTGAAGCATCCATAGAATTGACTGTTCTTTTTGTTTGAAAGAACTATCCGTTAAATGGCCTGGCTGCTCAGAACTATTTTTTGGAGATAATTGCTTGAGAACTTTTTCAGTAGTTTCCTAGATTATAGAGTACAATAATTTTTTACTTCTTATTGAATCCATTTGGCGTCAATAAAGCTATTCACTTCAGAATACATATATTTATCAAATAGAATTATATGTAAAAATACCTTATAATTTGTTATATCTACCATATTTATAATTATATCTTCTTTCTCATTGTATTAATATTTTCTCTCTTATTAATTATATTTTCTAGAGGTTTGTCTTTTAATTAATTAATTTGTTTGTTTGTTTGTTTGTTTTAGAGACAGGATTTTTTTCTGTCACCTAGGCTCAAGTGTAGCGGTTTGATCCTGGCTCACGCAGCCTCAAACTCCTGGGCTCAAGTGATCCTCCTGCCTCAGTCTCTGGAGTAGATAGAACTACAGGCATGTACCACTACACCCAGCTCATTTTTACATTTTGTAGAGGTGGGTTGTTGCTATGTTGACCAGGTTGGAACTGTCTCTTTTTATTGATTTCTTTAAAAACAAACAAACAAACAAAAACTACCTCCTTAATATTTTTACCAGTTGTTCCTTTTGTTGTTGTTGTTGTTGGGGTTTTTTTTTTGTTTTCTTATAGGTTGTTTTTTTCCCTTCTGTTTTCTTTAGGTTTGTTTGACTGTTACCTCCCTAGGTTCTTTGTGTCAATACTTAAGTCATTTACTTTATTTTTATTTTTAAGTTATAAATTCTTATATTTTGAATTATGCATTTTTACAGCAAGGACTGCTGGTTCCCATTATCCATATTTTCTTTCTTCTTTAATAATAGAAACTCATTTGACTGAGCTCATTGATACCTAGTTTAAAAATATCACATCTCTCAACCTTCCCTGCATCCATCAGAGATCACTAGAATCTTTTCAGTTTGACATCTGCCTCTTTATTTCATTCATGGTATTTTCAGACATATAAACATACCAAATTTTCTATCATTACTTCTGTCTATATACTTAGTCCCCACTCTAAACTTTATATTCACCGACATTTTCTTCTAGCCCTGTTTCTGTTGCAGTGAAATTTTTAGTTATCATTACTTTTTTATTTTAAAATTCTTGGCAATGGCAATGTATTGGCATTTGAAGACAAATTTTAAAATGCTCTTTCTACTTTTCTGCAAAAAAAGCTATTAGGATTTTGGTTGGATTTACACTAATTTGGAAGAGAATTGATCTTCCCATCCAGAAATGCAGTTTATCTTTTTATTAACTTAGCTTTGTACCCCCAGTAGAATTTTGTGCCTTTCTTTACATAGGTTATCAAATTTGTTCCTAGAAATTTTGCATTTGTAGCTGCTATTGTGAAGGGAATATTTTATCCTTCATATTTCCAAGTGCACATTGTGGTGGCGTATGCCAAAGCGACTGGGGTTGGAGGAATTGTTGGAAGTAGCCTCTTAGTACAGTATTTGGAGGCCAGTCTCCTCTTCCTGCAGTCCTAGTGCCTGGGGAGAGTGAGACTCTTGATTGAGGTGGCCCCTAGTTTAGGAAATGTTGGGGATGGAGATTCAATCCCAAGGGATATCTCTCCAGAGCAAGTCACTAAACCACCTCTCTCCAAAGAAGCACTTTTCCACCAAAGTATTTCAACATCTCATGTCTAGTTCTGTGGATCATACCCGAGACCACATGCATGGCAAGATGATCAGTGAAAGGTCTGGCAGAAGATTCTGAACTGATCATAAAGGGCTTCATTCCTCACCCTGTGAGCCCATACCCATCACCTGTGGTGGCTCCTGTACGGAACACAGCCTGCTGCAATGAAAGTCTCACCTCCTGTCTGCAAGGTGAATACAACACATTAAAGACTGAGACTCAGTTCCCAGTTAGGTATGTATGCAATGGTGAGGTGTACATAAGCTCACTGAGGACATGTGCCAGAATGTTTGCAGCAGCACTGTTTGTAATAACCCCAAACTGGAAACAATCCAAATCGCCATCAACAGTGAAATAGATAGACAAATTGTGGTACATGATAGAATACTGTACAATCATGAAGGTGAACCAACTGCCAACATACAAAACAAGAACGATTAGCACAACCATGGCGTTAAGGATACCAGACAGAAGAGAGCACATATTATGAGACTCACAGATAGTAAGTTTTAAAAAATAAGCAAAGCTTCTTAGTATACAGGAAATGAGAAGAGGACTTGCTTGGGGGTGATGGGAAGAGGAATAAAGTGCTATCAATGGATCTGTTAATGTTTTGGCTCTTGACCTGGGTGTTTTGTCACATCAGCCCAAAGAAACTAATACAAAAGGCATCTATGAAAACTCTACCACTGAATTATACTCATAGTGAAATAGTGAACACTTTCTAGGATCAGAAACAAGGTGAGGAGGTCTACTTCTATTCAACATTGTGCTGGAACCATAACCAGAAAACCAAGAAAAAGACATAAGAGACATACAAACTGAGATAAAGAAGTAAAATTGTCTTTGCTCTCAAATAACATGATAGAAAATGCAAGGAATCTATTTTAAAAACCTCATGACCAATAAATGAATATATTAAAGTTGCAAGACACAAGGTCAATTGTCCAAAATTCATTGTATAATTGTACATTGCCAATAAATAATTGAAAAAGCATATAAATAAACACAGTAGCATTTAAAAAACACACAAAGGCTGGGTTCGATGACTTAGCCTGTAATCCCAGCACTTTGGGAGGCAGAGGAGAGTAGATTGCCTGAGCCCGCGGGTTCGAGACCAGCCCAGGCAATTTGGCGAGATCTCATCTCTACAATAAATAAATAAATAAATAAGCTGGGCATGGTAGCGCACACCTGTAGTTCCAGCTGCTTGGAAAACTGAGGCGGAAGGATCTCCAGAGCCCAGCTGGGGTGGCCGTGAGTGTGCCATTGCACTCCAGCCTGGGCGACAGAGTGAGACTCCAATTCAAAAACAAACAAACAAACAAACACAGAAAATACTTAGGCACAACTTTAGCAAAAGATATGCAAGATTTCTACATTAAAAGCAACAAAGTATTATAGGAATTAAAGAGGCTAAAATAAATGGATAAATATATCATGTTCATAGATTTGAAGCCAATATTGTTAAGATGTCCTTTTCCTCCAAGCTGATCTATAAATTTAACATAAGCCCAATTAATACTCAACAGATTCGCTTTTATGGAATTTGACGAGCCAATTCTAAAGGTTATTTGGATATTCAAAGGATCTAGAAAAGCCAAACAATCTTGAAAAATAAGAAGCCAGAGGATTCATACTACCTGATTTTAATACTTATTAGAAATCCACAGCAATCAAGATAGCATGAAATTGGCATAAGTATAGAAAAAAATCAATATAACAGAACAAAGAGTGCAGAAATAAACCCACATATAAATTAACTGACTTTTGACAAAGATGCTAAAATAATTCAATGAAGAAACAAAATTTCTTACACAAATAATGTTAAAACATCTGGATAGCATATGAAAAAGAAATGAACCTTAACCCCTACCTCACACCATATGCTTAAAAAAGTTAATTAGAAATGGATCACAGACCTATATGTAAAACCTAAAACTACAAAGCATCTAGAAGAAAACATGTGAGACTATCTTCACACTTTGAGGGAGAGTGTCTAAAGGCTGTTTTAGACAGGATATTAAAAGTACTAACTAGAATAAAAATAAAAATTGATACACTAACTTTATCAAAATTATAAACTTGTGCTTATGAAACGATAAAGTTTAAAAACTGAAAAGGCTAGTCACAGTCCGGGGAGAATATTCACAATAAATATACACGACAAAGGACTTGTAACCAGAATATACAATGAACTCTTACAAGTCAGTAACTAAAGACAATCCAAATGACCAAAAGACTTGAACAAACACGTCACAAAAGAAGATATACAAATGACCAATACCACATAAAAAGATGCTCAACATTATTGAAAACACAAATTAAAGCCACAATAAAATACAACTTATATCAACCAGAATTGCTAAAACTAAAATAACTGACCCCACTAAATATTGGTGAGACTTTGGAGCAACTAGAACTCTCATACATTGCTGATGAAAGTGTAAAATAGCACAGTTACATTGGAAAACTGACCAAAATTTCATTCCTAGGGAGTGTGTACCAAGATGGGGGAGAGAGTCATGAGTCATGCCCAGATCAGGCAATAAGTGGGTGCAATTTCTGCAGAGAATTTAAAAATAATAATAAAGCCCACTAAAAATTGATCTACTTTACATTATCATCATTCATGTGCAATTCTAAACAATGTCATAAAATGTGGCTATCTGCTGGGGTAGGCCATTCCCCTCCTCCCCTTTGATGCTATTTACCCAAGAGAAATTAAAGCAAATATCAACAAAAATACACACACAGGAATACTCACAGCAGTTTTATTCATTATAGCTGAACACTGAAAACAACCCAAATGTCTATAACCAGGAGAATGGATAGATAAGTTGTAGTATTTTAACAAAATGGAATATTACTCGCAAGAAAAAAAAGAACAAACTTGTGGACGAACCTCATAAACACTGTGTTGGATGAAAGAAACTAGACACAAAAGAGTACATATTGGACAGTTTTATTTATATGAAATTCAAGAGGAAAGTGGAGCTGAAGACAGCTGCTGTCTTTGTTGGAAGATCAGGATCTCAAATTTCTCCATTCCTTCACTTAGAGCATGTGAGTGATAAAGCATGCCTCTTCTTGGAGAATTGGGGGTGGTGGGCACACCCTTATCTGAGGCCAATGTATTTCCAGAAAGGCAATCCACTGACCCTCTAGGGATTCATTACAACCATAAGTCTTAAATAACCTGTGCTTTAAATTGTGATAAACTGAATATCTTTACAAAACAGCATTCAACTCAAATTGGAGAACCTGCAAAAAAGTACATATTTGGGATTTTATTTTTACTTATTTATTTATTTTTGATTCGGCGTCTCGCTCTGTCCCCAGGTTGGAGTGCAGTGGCATGATCACAACAATCATGGTTCACAGCAGCCTCAACCTCCTGGGCTCAGGCGATCCTTCCACCTCAGCATCCTGAGTAGCTGGGACTACAGGTGTGTGCCACCACGCCTGGCTAATTGTGTTTTTATTTGTCGTAAAGATAAGGTTTCGCTATGTGGCGCAAGCTGGTCTCAAACTCCTGGGCTCAAACAGTCCTTCCAGCTCCGCCTCCCAAAGTGCTGGGATTACAGGCATAAGCCACCACGCCTGGCAGGATTTTATTTTAAATATGAACCATTGCAGTTCACCTTAATTTAATTCTAGAAGACCTTCCCACTGATGCCAATCACACCTGGGCTGATGGGGGAGCATAGTTATGGGAGAGGGCTCAGTCAAGAGGCTCAAAGGCATCCCAAGAGAGATGAGGACTGAAAAACAGTTTGGAGATTTCAGCCAGGTGTAAGTGGAAAAATGGAAGCCAGATTAGGCTAGGATGAGTGTGAGGAGCGATGAGGAAGAGACAGAATTTTCAAGAAGTTTGGCTAAGAAGAAAACGAGAGAAACAGGATACCAAGTGGATGGGATGTGAGGTCAGAAGAGGTGTTTTGCTTTGGTTTTAAGGTTAATGCAAGCATGTTTCAGACCCGATAGGAAGTATGGGTTGAAGGGTTAGGTAGGGATGGGGGCTGAAGGATGTCTTCGGTATCCGAGGGGAGAGGGGTGGAATCCTCAACTAGGAGGATGGGCCCCAGAAGAGAGAAAAGACAGGAGCCTCCTCCAAGGCGAAGCGTATGAGGGAGCCCAGTACCTACAAGGGCAGCTGCCGATGGTGTGATCTGCTGGCAAGCTAGCAGGTGTTCTCACAGAACGGTTTCCAGATTCTTAGGGAAGAAAGAGGCGAGCTCGGCTGCCGAGAGGAAGCCGGGACGTCTGGAGCGGGCAGGAGCTGACTGCCGAGAGCGAGAACAGAGTGACTAGAGCGGTTCTCAAACCTGAGAGTGCGTCAGACTCCACCAGGGGCTTGGTAGAACGCATAACATTCCTTGAGTTTCTGAATAAGAGCGTTTGCATTTCGAGCAAGTTCCCAGGTGCCGTCGGGACTGCTGGCCTGGGTCCTCCCTTAGAGAATGACAGGCAGGAGAAGCCACGCCCATCCCACTGCGCAGCGGATTGCTCAGCAGCGCTGAGGGCCCCCAAGAGGAGGTAGCATGGTGGTCTCAAAGGACATGGTGGTGTCACTTTTCCCAACAGAGCTTAGCAGCCCCTGAGCAGGCCCTGGAACCGGACAGGTGGGCAGGAGAAGCTCTGCCACAAAGAGGATTCAGGTGCTGGCAAAAGAGTGGCTGTCAGTTTCCCCATCACTTTCCACATCCTGTCTGTCTTTCCAGTCTCTCCATACTCCCAAATCTCCTCTCTTCCATGAAGCCTGAGCTGCACCTGACCCCCCTCCCCCAGGGGCTCACTCTGCTATCCTTTCCTGAGTCCATAAAATGCACCATGAGGCTCACACTGCTTCCTGGCGCCCCTTGGATTATTAACTGGCTGTACTGCATTCCATCAAATCTCAGATGTCGTTGCCTGTGAAACATAGCATTACTTTGGGTACATTAAGAAAGAAAAGGCACTGCCAATTATAACTGTGAAAGATATCTTGGTTCCAGAGATGTTAAAATATGAAGCAGTGTGTATCTTAGAATCCTTGGAATATGGATTCTTGAGCAGTTCTGAAAGTGTGATCTGAAGATCCTAGTGTTCCCAAGGCCCATTCAGAGGGTCTGCAAAGTCTAAGCTATTTTTGCAAAAATTACTGAAACGTTATTTGCTTTTTTCATTCTCATTCTCTCATTAGCGAGGAATCTTCCAGAGGCTACATATGTGATGGCATTACTCTGGTGGCCAATGCAATATGTGTATTCTTATGTTTAACATTTTTTCTGAGTTTAAAGTTCTGATATGGTACGTATGGATAGATACAAACCACCTAAACAAAAGCTCGTTGGGGACCTGAAAACCAAAATTTAGGAATCACTGCACTAGGTTGTGTGTCTGGCACTTGGCTGGTATGGAGCCCATGGTCAAGAATAAGGAGAGACTCCAGGGGGATGTGCACAGTGCTAAGGGTACACAGGCAAAGAGAAGGCCTTCCAGAGGAAAGGGCTGCATGCCTGCCAACCTCAAACACGCGGATGCTTCACCCAGATGGTCCTGTCTTGCTGACCAGAGATCTGCGCCATACCCGCTCTGCGGCCCTGGATTTAGGCATGCTAGTTTCTATCATAACACTAGGTTACTGTGTAGGTCATGGGGGCTGTGACGAAAATTAAACCATTTAATACATGTGAAAGAATGCAACAGATAGAAGGTTAACATGATCAGATCCTTGGTTGCTGGCTCATGTCTTGAGCATTTCTGTTTTCTGCGATGGAACTTAACACAATACTTGGCACACAGGGGTGCTGGAAAATGCTTTACTGAGTGAAGGAGTGAATGTTTGCGGGGGAGCGTGGTGCTAACCAAGGCCTGGGAGCGTGGCTTCTCCAAATACCAAGGTTCACATAGGAGTTTAAGAAACTGAAAAGCAGCTGTCCACACCACCTTCCTCTCTGGCTCTGGGCTAAACCAAACTTCTCCTTATCTCTAAGCTATCTTCTTCCACATCTCCCTTTCCTATCAATTAGACTTCCTTCTGTCTCCACCTGTCTGTCCTCAAGGCAGCTACCTTCATCCAAGAGCTAAGCCAAGATGTCCATGTCCTGGATGCAGGTGCCAAAGGGACCAAGGGAACCACACAAGACCTGACAGGTAGGAGCAGAGGGCAATGGAGGGCCATGGGCTGTCCTCACCAAACTGGCAGACTCACCTGCCCTCTACAGTCAGCCCAACAGCAAAACCAAAGCTGGGTGTTCAGCACAACCCTGCGGGTGGGTTGCTGGACACTGTCTCTAGCACCTGTTCCAGGGCCAGTGAAGAAAGATCCAGGGCTCTGGTGCCAAGAGATGCCCCAGCACCAGAAACCCCTACTCCTCCCCAATGCTGTAATGCTTTGCGGAGGCAAGGTCTTGACTGGAACCCAAGCCTCTGACACCTGCCCTGGGAATCTTCCCACCACTGGGACCCTCCACCACCTGGACCCTCCTGGATGGGTGAGAACTGAGCAGGACAGAGTCTGTCACTCTCTGAGACCGCAGCCAACAGAAAGGAAATAAAGAGTAGTGGCGGCCTTTATTTCTCTACTCCTAGCTGCTACAGTGTGCACCCCACGGGTCCTCAGGAAGGTTTTGCAGAATGAAGGAAGAAGCATGACGGAGAACGAAAGAGGCATGGATGGATTCAGAATGCAGGACGGAGGCAAGCAGGCAACCTGGTCTTGAAGCCTCCTTCCCCGCCAAAGGCAGGTCGGAGGAGGGGGCTGTGGGGACAGGTATAGTGGAGGCTCCCGCGTTTTCAAAGAGGAGGATATGAATGGGGGCAGGGGAAATGGGGAATTGTTTAGAAACTGCATTTGCCTGGCAAACACTGTGTTAACAAAGACGTTTTGTGGGGATGCTGGTCGTGGAGAGAGAGCGGGAAGGGATAAGGCTACGAGAGAACTGAGTCCGTGCATAACGACCGAGTGAGCGAGCGAGCGAGCCAGCGGTTGCGGGAACCCCAATCCTACCCAGGTGCGCGGCTGCGCGCCCGGCAGGGGTCACTGCGGACCCCGCGGGCGGGAAGGGGGCGCAGGCGCGGCGGGCGCCGAGGCCCTCCCGCGGGGGGCGGGGGCGAGGAGGGCCGGGGGTGGGGTTAGAGAGAGGGACGCGAACGGGATCCAAACTTCCGGTGCCTGCAGAGCTCGGAGCGGTGGCTGCACAGCTAGAGGCTGCACCGGCAGAGGCTACACAGGCAGAGGCTGCGGGGCGGACGCGCAGACCTGCGCAGCCATGGTGAAGATCAGTTTCCAGCCAGCCATGGCCGGCATCAAGGGCGACAAGGCCGACAAGGCTTCGGCGTCGGCGTCGGCATCGGCGTCGGCGTCGGCCCCGGTCCTGGCCCAAGTGCCTGCCCCGGCCGCTGAGATCCTGCTGACGCCGGTCAGGGTGAGAGGGGCCAGGGGCTCGGGGCGGGGGCTTGGGACCTAGGCGTGCCCCGCCGGCCCCGGAGACTGCCCGAGGCGTATCTGGGAGCGGGAGTCTTGAGCGGAACGGGGGTGGGAAGTCGCGAGTGGGTCTTCCATCCCAAAATGAGGAGGGGGCTTGGATCCTGTCCTAAAGCGGCAGCGGTAAGCAGAAGTCCGAAGAGTGGGAGGGCGTCTGTTGCTGGTCCTCAGGTGAGGAGGCGCTCAAGGTCTCTTCCAAAAGTGGAAGGCTCCTAGGTGCCTGGCCCCAAAATAGGGGGAGGGGGCTAGTCCAGCGAAGTTCCAGGAATGTGGGGGGGAGTATGCGTCTGGTTCCAATCAAGAGGAAAAAGCCGCGAGTCGAGTCCCCAGATGGGGGATGGGAGGAGGGTTAGACGTAGTTTCCCCAAAGTCGGGTGGTGGGAACTGATTGGCTCAAGAATGGGGGCGGGGGGTCTGGAGCCAACGAAGGGAGAGAGGCCGTTGATTCCGTCCCAAATAGGGGGCTGCGGAGGCTAGGGGACGTGCTGCTGACCATTAAGTGATGAAATGAAAATCAACCATAACCGGCCGGGCTGCGTCTCTGAGGGTGTGGGGTCCGGGATCCGAGGCCGGGCGCCCTCATCCTATCGTATGCCCTGCCGTCTGGGCCGCCGTGCTCCCCTGTCCTCCCTCCTCTCCCAGCCTCCTGCTGAGCGGCCAACCCCCCTCCGCCCCCCTACCGCCCTCCCCGGGTGGAGAGGGCTCCCCACTGTCCCAGTGCCCTGCGCATCCCGGGTCTCTTGGCTCTGCTCGCCCCGCCCCCTCCGGCTTCCTCCGCTTTCGTCTGGGGGACAGAAGGCATTTCCGCCGTGGAAAGCTGTCTGAGCTGCGTGGAGCGTGTCCGGGAAGGGCCCGCAGGGGGCAGGACGCGTGGCGGGAAGGGAGGAGAAAGGAGAAGAGGGAGAGCTGTCCCAGCCAGGTTTTATGGTGCCAGGGCAAAGGTGGCTACGCGGGCCCTGCTGGCGGTGATCTTGGTGCGCACCAAGCTCCCGTTTTCCCCATCCTCCATCGAAGCAAAACTAAGAAAGTCTTTGTCCATCCCTTCCCCTTTCCCTCTGTAGGCTTCTGAAGAGTCTTCCTCAACGCCTAGCCTCCTCCCCAAGTTTTGTGGCTCAGATTAAGTCATGCCCGGGGTACTAGGGGGCCTGCAGGATCCTAGAAAAGGGGGCGCTGTAGAGGAGCCTCAGAGATGGGTGTCAGCCTGGGCAGAGACCCTGAGTAAGGAACGTCAGGAGCCTGGGCGAACTCTCCTGCCCTTGTGTGGTGGTCACTGCAGCCACACAGCTACAAGACTTCAGCAATTGCCGAGGCTGGGTTGGGGGGTTGCGAGTGTACAGCAGCCCCCTCCTTCACCTGAAGATGGAGAGATGGGCACTCTGCATTTGGAGATGGTGATCTGCAGCTTTAAAAGTTTTTGAGCCGCTCTTCAAACCTCCTTTACTGAAGGAAACTTGCCCTGTTACCCTGGGGAGGGGGCAGGGATGCGGGCAGGAGAAGCAAGCGCTGTTGCCCATTTCTTCTTCTACCTGCTTCTCCCCAGAAAGATTGGGGAGCAAAGAGAACCAGGCCAGACAGTGGGAGGATGTCATTCCAACTCTATCAGAAGGTCCACCACATTTTGCAGGAGTGGCACATTCTCCAGCAGCAGCCAGCTGATGGCTTTGGGCAAGATGACCCAACCCCGAATCTCAGGGCCGTGACTGACATCCAGTTTCTGGCTTTTTATCCAGCTCTGAAACTGAGCGTCCTCTTTTCCCCTCACCCAGCATGAAATGGAAATATCAACATCTTCCTGCGTACTGTTTGTAATGGCCTTGAGCCTGCCGAGTGGCTCTTTCCCCAAACCTTGCTGGTTGGGCTGGATCCCCTTTCTCTCTAATTAGCAAGGGTGGGGGGTGATCAGGAGGAACTAAAACCTGTAGACCTTTAGGACAGAACTGCATTTTGGTAAAATTTCACAGCTTCCTGAGGCCCTGAGGCGGTACAAAGAGATCTTTAGATACTGTGTGTCGGCTCTGCCCATCGCTGGCCAGCTTTGGTGTCTTGGAAGACAGTTTACTTCTGCTAGCCTCCTATTGCTCCACCTGGCCGCGGGCACATTTCCCTGCTGCCCAGTGCCTGGCAAGGAGCCAGCCCTCCTGCTCCCAGCAGCAGGAGCAAGCAGGGGGTCCATTTCACACCTATAGCTCAGGATGAGCCATTATCAGGACAGTGAAGGAGATGCTGCCAGGAAGCTGCTTTATCAAGGCAGGGCATGTGGATTTTGTCCCACACGGATGGGAATGCACAGGAGAGCTTATTAGAAGGTCTTTTTTGACTGGGGGTGACCCTAGAACCCTCCTTGGTGACTGAACTGGACTCAAAAACAATATTGGAAAAAGTGGTCTCTGAAAGGAACGCTTGATGGACAGAGAGTGTGTCAGTGCTTTGGGGCAGTCAACCTGTGTCCAGGCCTGGGCTTGGGGGTGGTGCTGGGTAAGGCTGCTGCAGCACCCTCGCTGCGGGGGCTCCCCCTGCTTCTGAGTAGAAACTGAAACACAAGGAGGATTTTGTCCCTGGACCTGAGGCTGGAAGGAAGTGCCTCGGTGGACTGGGGGCTGGGGCCCAGCTGGGCCTCCAGCTGCCCAACCTCCCCACGTGGTGTTTTGACTCTGAGATAATAAGGAGCCTACACGCTGATGGGCAGCTGGTGTGCAGCCAGCTTGGGAAGTGGGCTGGACCTGAAACACCCCTTCAGACTGGATCCCTCTTTCCCTTTGGGAGCCCTCTGGCTGGCCCTGCCCCTCTCAGTCTACCCCATTTCCATATACTCTGCCTGTGCTCCCCCTGACACACACATACACCCACACCAGGCAGGTATGGGCACGTACAGATTCTCAGGCTGCAGGCTGCAAAGGGAGAGAAACATGTTAATATACAGTCATCGTCTAACCTCTGTAATTTTCTCCTTGGCATTTGCCTTTGATTAATGGCCCTGTGTTGCCCCCTCCCCCAGCCCGCATACCTGGGGATCAGATTTCACTTTCCGTGTGTGTCCTGGCCTCTAGCCCTTGGCAGGAGGAGCTGGGTCTCTTAGAGTGGTTGGGAGATGGTCTCCTGCCAGCCAGGAGGGTGAGTCTGTCCGGCTTGGCGTCCTCCTATCCCAGTGCCCCCATGCCCCGATGCCCTGATGCCCCCTGGCTGGGGGGGCTGGGACAGGAGGACCTTGTGGAAAGGTGGCCCTACTCCAAGTCCTTGCCCATGACAGCGTGGGGACTTGGCAGGGCCATCGTCCATTCTTGGGATTTGGCGTCTAGGCAGGCACCACAGTGACTTTTCTGCTTTCCTTCCCCGCTTCCCTCTCCATTCCCTTTTCTGTTCTCTTCGCTGGACCATCCCTGAGTGTTTCAAGGCTGTCAGCAGACTACCAGCAGGATGAATTTCTCTTAGCTAGAGAAAAATGTTTATGGGAAAAGCACAGAAGCACAGGTCCATAATCTCTCCATCCGCTACTCCCAATCTCTCCAAGTTCCCTCTCCCCATGAGAGATCTCCCAGCTTTATTTCTTGTCCTTCTTGTCCACTTTGGTCTCTGGAGATGACTTGACTGTCAGGGATGGAAGAAAAGAGAGAATTTCTCCTGGCCCAGCCAAGCTGAAAGCATTCTGTGCAAATGCTACCCATGGGGCCGCAGTCTGGAAGGGAGGACAGAAGAGTGGGATTCCATTGATGGGGTATCCCGGACCCTGTCAGTGTGTGATCAGGTGGCCTCTGCTTCCAGACCAGTGGGCTCTGCGTGTTCAGATGGACATTGGGCATTTGCCCATTTCCCCTTACCCCAGCAAGGCCTCTGCGTGTCTCAGACAGTCATACACACACACCCATGGGTGCCCTTGCCTCTGTGGTCTGGAGCCTGGGGAAGAAAGCTGCTGATGACTGGGAGTGATGTGAGGAGGTAAGATGAGACCCCCAGCCCTCAGCCTGGGCCTGCAGGAGGTGCATTTCTGGCTGCCCACCTCCTCCAAGCAGCTTACACTCTGCAATCATAGTTTAATCCGCTTGCAGTTAATTTAGACAATGTTACTGAAGGACCAGAGCTGAGGAACTTTCCCCTCCAGCCATGGGGGTCTGCCGAGTTAATGCTGCAGTTGGCTGGTTTCCCCTGACTGTTTTGGCCCTGGCTTTGCTAAATCATTTAATGAGAACCACTGTGGGCCTCAGTGCAGCCGGCAGGCAGAGGCCCGGGCGCCTTTGGTGTCCCTGAATGCCTGGCTCACATGCCCCACACGAATGCTCAGCGAGGCGCTTTGCTCCGAGAGCCTTGTTGCCTTGGAAACAGTGTGCAATTTTTTTCTACTTCCTAAATGGAAGCCCCCCAACGCCTGGCTGTCAGTAACTGCTCCAGGTGGGGAGCTGCATTTTTCTGGGTCTTCAGTATGATAGGTGGAGCATCTGGGGGCAGGGGAGGATCTCACTCTACTGTCATTCTGACTGGCTGGACAGCCAGGGATCCCAAGGGGGACAGCGAGGGTGTTTGGAATTTAAGCCTTGGTCTCGATTGTGTAGTATTGGGCCCAGTAGGAAAGGCAGTACTGGGGCAGGATTCAGGGGCTCTCCCTGTCTCCGGCTTTGTGTCAGAAGTGCCTTTTTGTCTCTGAGCAGGGGCATCAGTGGTTTCCTGTCCTTTTTGAGCAGCCCCTCAGTCTTGCCTTCACGTCCAGCCCTGCTGCTCAGTAGTGATACTTCCGCGAGTCTGAGCGGGGTGGGTGGGGGGCAGGGTGGCTGAGCCCCAGGTGTGTTGGGGGGGTGTCAGTAGGGGCCAGCGTTAATCCCAGCCCTGAGACGGGGGTGTCTACCACCCTATCGAGGTAAAGTGAGGGATCCCCAGCCTTCACAGTGAGGAGGAGTCCTGGCTGGAGCCTCTGCCCTTCTCAGCCATACCTGCCACTGCTTCTATTCAGCCAGGGCCACTGAAGCCCCACCTCCTCTCTCCCCTGTCCTCTCTGACCTCCTGTTCCCACCTCCCTCTGTGGGGCCTCAATGCATGGCCCCTTCCCCAGCACAGGGAGGCACAGTCCTGCAAGCCAGCCAGAAAAGCTACTGTAAAACTAGCGGTCTCACCTTGTCAGTGAATTTGATTTGGAAAGCAAAAGAGCCTTGGGCTCTCCCATGTAGCACATTGACTTTTTTTTTTTTTTCTTTTCTATCTTTCTTTTTTTTAGCAATTCTCCCAAGCTAGGTTCTCTGGTTTTCCAGAATACAGGAGCTAAAGCATGGCCATGGTGCAGCCTCCGCAGCTGTCCACAGGGGCAGCCTTCAAAAGGAAAGGCTGATAAAGATCTGCTATTTTTATCTAGCACTTTATCCTTTACAAAGGACTTTTAGGCTCTTTGTCTCTTTTAATCCCTACAAAACCCCTGTCGGTCTGTTCACATTTTATATGGGAGACCCGAGGAAGGAGGTACAGTTGCAGTGCCCCTGCTGGGGCCTGGTCTGGCAGCCCCACTTGACCCCTAAATACAATCTGGATCCTGGTGTATGTTGTGCCCCAAGGCCAGGATTCGCAGTTGGTGAAGGCAGCCTAGCCTGACTCTCAGTCTCTCTCAGGACTGCTGGAAGGGCAGGAAGGCCACTTTCCCTGGCCACCTCATTTGCAAGAGGCCCTGGGTGGCTTGTTCTCTGTGAGATCTGGCAGAACTTGGCTGTTGGCGTCACCCCGTCTAGTACTGCTCCTGGGAGCTCACTGGAAAGTCAAAGCCATTCAGTCCCCTGTCCCTTCTGGCCAGTAGCTGTCCCTGAGGGCTCTGTGTGCTCATTGGTGGCCTTGGTTAGTGTCCCTTGGGTGCTAAGGTGAGGCAAGTCAGGTGGGTGGTCCCCATGATCACAGGACCCCCCCACAGCAGGGCCAAAGTGAGGAGAGGCCCTAGGCCTGCAAATGAGCCAGGCAATGAGGGGTAGTGGTGTGAGTTCTCACACCTGCCAGGCAGGCTCTCTGGAGGACAGACCCAGGTGTGGGGGCACAGGACGGGGTGGGGCTTCATCCCGTGGTACAGATGCTGAGGGTGGACTCACCTTGTGAATGTGCCCAGGGAGGGGTCTTTCAGACATTTTTCTGTCCTGTTGGGTGGGGAGGGGGCCAGAGGGAGAGTGCCAAGCAGTAAGGAATCAGATCCTCTGATGGGGCTCATCCCTGCTCCCCAAGGCCTAGACCCCAGCCCCCTATGCTCTAAGGCAAGAGGAATGGGATGGGACCTGAGGAACACAACAGGCCCTATCCCCCCAGCCCCATCAGGGCGGGACCCCTGTGCTGTGCTGAGAGATAAGGGCCTGTTCTGAGTAATTTAGACCTGAACTATGTCCCTACTCTCCTGCCACCTCTTCTGGGGGAAGGGAAATGGGACACAATCCCAGATTATCTGGCCAGAAGGCACCGGAGAGGTCACTGAATCCGACCTGCTCATTTTACAGATGGGAAAATTGAGACCCAGAGAGTGTTAAGCAGGCAGTTAGGGACAGAGCCAGAGTGAGAGGCTCCAGGATCCTGGACTGGAGCCCCTCCCCACATTGCCTCAGTCCAATGGGGCTGACCTCTGACCGCACCCTTGACTGTATCTGGACACCACTGAGGAGGGATTGAATGGTGGACACTGGAAGCAGAGACAAGCCCAGGGCTCTTATAACATCTCCAAGGGTGAACAAGAGCCTGGGTTAGGACAGAAACATGACCAAGATCACCCAGCTGACTCTCAGTCCAGTGCTCTGGGTAAAGCAGTTTTATTGAGTATATGCTCACTCACTTTCATCCACCAGCCCACACCCGTGCAGCCTTGAGTTGTGGTGGGTTGGCTTCTTGGCAGCCCTGTGGCTACGATCCTGAGCTCAAGTCTGGCTTCCAGAGCAGGTTTTTCCAGGAGCCTCCTGGCCCGGCCTCCTTGACAACCACGTTTCCCTCCTGGAAGGAGGTCTCTGGTTTGTGGAAGCCTCCACACTTGGCTATGTAGACTCTACATCTGACCCCCTGCTGGCCAGTGCCTGTAGGGAGCCAGTGTGGACCAGCATCCAGACCCGCCAGGCCTCACGGAGGCCCTGCTCCCAGCAGTCAGTGACTGCTCCCTGCTACAGCCTCTCCTGAGTGGAGTCCAGCAACCTCCACAGGCTCTCCCCACCTTCCACTGCCCTCATTTCAATTCATCCCGTGCACTCCAGCTTTAGAGTGGATCTTGTCACCCCTAGCTCAAAAGCCTTCCTTGACCCTCAATTGACCAGAGCAGTGGCTCCCAGCCTGCCTGGTACATTCCTATTCCACTAGATTCCAAGGTCTAGTGCCTTCACTAAGGCCATGTCAGTGTGCCCCCCATCTTATGTTTGAAAGAATTTGCAGTGGTCACAGCTGGTGTAATCAAGGACACTAAGAGTGCAGATCATTCAAAATCCATTTGCTTAATCCCAGCAGATCACTTTAGGTGACTCCGATGTGGGTTTCAGCTTCTCTTTAGCTGTGAGGAGTCCAGGAGACCCTGGTGATGCTTCCCTTCCCTTTTGTCTCCGTCCCTCCCCTTCCCCCAAGGCTCCCTCAGGCCCCAGCCAGTGTGTGAGTCCTTACTTAGGGAAGGAGGGCTCTCCAGGGAGGCACTCGCTCTAGGAGGCCCCCAGCTAACCCCAGCACTTCTGTCCACAGGAGGAGCAGCCCCTCCCCCACCGCTCCAAGAAGGGGGGCTCGGTGGGCGGCGTGTGTTACCTGTCGATGGGCATGGTCGTGCTGCTCATGGGCCTGGTGTTTGCCTCAGTCTACATCTACAGATACTTCTTCCTTGCGCAGGTGAGAGGCTGGGCCAGGTGGGAGGCAAGGCCCCAAGAAAGGGCCATGCTTAGAAAGGAGTGCAGGGAAGTCTCTGAGTTTTCAGGGGGCAGCAAGAAGCCCCAGACATGCCCTCAGGCAGGGCCAACCCAGAAGACCGACATCCTCAGGCCCAGGCCAGCCTCACCCTTCACCTCTGGTCCTAGGGAGCCAAGCATGAACCCAGGTGACAACACTGGGGCCCTACCCACAGGGTCGCCCTGGGTTCCTCCCAGGACCCTGTGCTGCAGGCTATGCTTTAAGGCTGACCTAATTCCACCCGCGCATGGACATTTGGGCTACCAAACAAGAAGGGTGGGGGAGAGGCGGACTCGCCACTGCCTCTGTCGAGGAGCAGGAGGGTGGACTAGAGAGGGGCTCACCTCTGGCTACAATCACATCCCCTCTACCCCCTCCACCCAGGTATCTGGGTGCAAAGCTGGGCCTTCCCAGACCTGGGGAGGAAGAGGGTGTTACCATGTTCTTGGAATGAAAGGTAGGTAAATTGAAAGCGGCTCAAGGTTAGCACAACCAACAGGAACTCTCAGGGTGACAGAAAAGCTGGGACTTGCCAGTCATTTGTGACCCAAGTGAACTACCACCCCTAAGCATTAACTTTGTTGTCATCCAGTTTTCCCACGGTGGAGCTTACCGAAGAGTTGGTATTCCATGGACTTTTCCCCGAGACCTCGGCTCCCAGGCACCTGCTGGTTTTCCCTCTTGTCTAGCATGTCCCCTACCCCCTCATGGCCTGCTTCCCACTTGTGCCAGGTCCTCATTCCTGTGCAGGACCATGTCCCAGGCCTCTTCCTGCTGTGGCCCTACCCTAGGACCCGCTCTGGTACCTCCTGGTCTCCTCTGTTCCCAGCCCCCACTCACACCCTCCTGAGGCTCCTCATCCTACTCGACTTCCTGGGCAGCTGACACCTCAGAGCAGCCCCCGGGGCTATGCCCTAGGACATATTCAAGGTGTCCGTTCAACAAGGTGCCTAACCCTGCAGACTTGCCTCCCTTGGGCTCCCATTCCTGCACAGCCTGTGGCTGCAATGACTCATCCTCCTGGGAGAACTTACCCTGAAACAGAGAAAGGGGAATTCGGCCAGTCACAGGCCAGGCAGGCCAGGATATGGATCTGCAGGAGCCTCCAGTACCTCCCCCCAGAAGTAAGAGTGGGCAGACTGGCCCACCTGGTCTGTCGGGTTGACAGAGTCACAAGTCACATCACACTGTCTCACTTCCCTTACTTATGGAGAGATTAGGTTGGCCCACCTGCTGCAGGTAGTGGACACAGTGTCTGTCAAGGTTTCCCAGAGGCCGGGTGGCCGGGAGGAGTGATGGGACTTGTCTGAGGCTGGGCAGGGAGGTAGCCATGGTGGGGGCACCAGAATCTAACGGTGTTGCCACCAGCTCCTCCCCCTCCTTCCTTATGCCCCTCCAGCTCTGCAGGCCAGGACAGCAGGCAGCAGGAAAGGCAGGCCCACCCCAGCTCTTCTCTGGTGCCTGCCCCTCTGTGGAGGTCATGAGAGTGGCCAGGTCCTGATTTTTCTGGTTCATCCCATTTCACGGTCATAGACTTATGCACTTGGATGCCGGAAGTAGGGATCATCACACCTTATAGATGGGGAAACTGAAGCCCAGAGAGATCTTCCATTTAGGACCTGGCTGACCCAGCTGATCTTCCCTTCCATTTGCAAAGCTGGGAAGTGCCTTGTCCAAGGCTAGGCTCATCTCACTGGCTGCCCTAGGCTCTCACTGGACTCCCCACATTTCTCAGTTTCTCCATCTGTGATATGACTCTCACATTCCTCACTTTTCTGCTTCCCCAGGCCTTTAGGGCGTGAAATGGACAGGCAGATAGTGGTGGCTGTGTCACTGTACTGTGTGACCTGTGTGTTCTGTCTGTCTCTCTCTCTCTCTCTCTTCCCCTCCCTCCCTCTCTCTCTCTCCCTCCCTCCCCTCCTCCTTCTTCTTCCCTCCCCCTCTCCCTCTCTCCCTCACTTAGCTGGCCCGAGATAACTTCTTCCGCTGTGGCGTGCTCTACGAGGACTCCCTGTCCTCCCAAGTACGGACTCAGATGGAGCTGGAGGAAGACGTGAAAATCTACCTTGAAGAGAACTATGAACGCATCAATGTCCCCGTTCCCCAGTTTGGAGGCGGTGACCCTGCAGACATCATCCATGACTTCCAGCGGGTGAGGCCGACCAAAGACTGGGGCTGGGGGTGGGACAGTATCCAGGTGACCCAGGACAAGGACAGCGGGAGTGAAAGGAGAATCCTCGAAGTATGCTGTGTAATATAAACTGCCTAGCGGATGTCTGTGATTAGGTTTATGAGGGCTTTCAAGACATTGCTTTTATCACGTATGTGATACAGTTCTCACTGAGTGTGAACTGGCTGTGGCTGACATTGTCCTCGGCCACTGGCCAGCTGCAGATGCTGGCTGTCATGGCAAGGCCTATGTTCCCTGTTTCTGTTCACATTTTATTGAGATGTAGCACAGCCACCATCGAGTGCACTGAGTATACAGCTTAGTGGATCTCTGCAGAGGTAAATATTCACGTAACACCAGCCAGATCGAAATGGAACACTACTGGCACTCTGGAAGGTTCCCTTGTGCCCTTCCCAGTCTGTACCCTGCTGCCGGAGATAACCATTCCTCGCACTTTGGTTGCCAGCAGTTGTTTTGAGGCTAGTTGAAACACAGGCTCCCAGCCCTTTTTCCCTAGTACTGGCTTACCAGAACTTTGGAGGGGGTTTCATTGACCAGTCCTTCTCTCTGTGTCCTGGCTGTTCTCACAGCAGAAGCCCACACAGGGCCTGGGATGGAGCATCTCTCACTGAGATCCAGGCTGCCCACAGGGATGGCTGAACCTCACAGGTCTGATAAAAATGCACAATTGGAACTCTACCATGTCCCCCAAACCTCTCTGTAAACACAGGAAGAAGCTTTAAAACAACAGAGGCATTTAACAAACAGTTGGTATTTTTGTCTATGATGTGACACCCCCTCCCAACAGGCCAGTAGAGGAGCAGGAAAAGGAAGCGCCCACCCAGCTGTTCAGGAATTTGGGTGTGCCGCTCCTGAAGGTCCAGGGCCCAGGGACGGTGTGGTGGGATTCCTGCCTCTGCCAGCCAAAGCCCCTCGAAGCCCTGCCTGAGTCGGCCATCGCCTCCTGCAGAGACTGATGTGGCCCCTCCTCTCACCCAGGGTCTGACCGCCTACCACGACATCTCCCTGGACAAGTGCTACGTCATCGAGCTCAACACCACCATCGTGCTGCCCCCTCGCAACTTCTGGGAGCTCCTCATGAACGTGAAGGTGGGGGGAGAGGGGGTGACTCAGCAGCGTCTTGTCCCTCTCTTAACCCCCTCCTCTGTGGAGACTAGGCCAAGACACCCAGAAAGTTTCTAGATGGGAGAGGAAGCCAGGGATGGGGCTGGAAACTGGGCCCTGCACCCAGACTGGTCTTGCCCCTGCCATCACCCCAATTCTATATCCCCAGAATTAGTGCCTCTCCTTTTCTTCCCCCACACTCCTGGTGAACCCCAAGACCAGCTTCCTTAAGAGTTCAAGCCCATGCCCCAGGCTGGCGAGGAGCGCTTCCCCGAGGATGGAAGACTGGACTCCAGCTCCTGGCAGTGTAGGCACAGGCATGAGGCACAGACAGGAAGTGCCTGGGGACATCAGAAAGGCCATCCCCGCTCAGGGACCTCTGAATGAGGGAGGTGGGCCTGTGTGGATGGGCATTTTAGGCCAGAGGTAGGAGGAGAGCCCTAGGGCGCTGACCCTGCATTGTGGCCACTCCCTTGGCAGAGAGGGACCTACCTCCCGCAGACATACATCATCCAGGAGGAGATGGTGGTCACGGAGCACGTCAGTGACAAGGAGGCCCTTGGCTCCTTCATCTACCATCTGTGCAATGGGAAGGACACCTATCGGCTGCGACGCCGGGCTACGCGGAGGCGTGAGTGGCAGGCTCTACCCACTGTAGGCTCCAAACCATGGCCATCCCTGGGCAGTGCCTGGTCCAACTGTCAGAGAGCTCAGATAGCTACAACAATAACAGTTAGCATTAACTGAGCACTTACTATGTACTGGGCACTGCTTTATGTCCTTCTAAAAGGGTATAAGTTATCATGATGATGATGATGATGATGATGATGATAATTGCCCCCTTGGAAGATGAAGAAACTGAAGCACAGAGAGGTTAACTAACACCCTTGGAGCTACATGGCAGGGAGATTGCAGATGTGGGCCGTCTCTCTTCAGCTCCTGAGCTCTTCCCATTTCACTGGGCTGCTTTTGTTTTGAGGCTAGTTGAAACACAGCCTCCCAGCCCTTTTTCCCAGTACTGACTTCCCAGAACTTTGAAACAGGTTTTCATTTACCAGCCCTTCTCTCTGTGTCCTGACTCTTCTCACAGCAGAAGCCCACACAGGGCCTGGGACAGAGCATCTCTGTCTGAGGTCCAGGTCACTTCGTGGACCTCCTCCTCCCCCTCAGCCTGAGGCTGATGGTCCTTGTGGTCCAGCTAGCTCTGGGCCAGGACCTCACTGGCTTTCTTCTGTTTCCTCACAGGGATCAACAAGCGTGGAGCCAAGAACTGCAATGCTATCCGCCACTTCGAGAACACCTTCGTGGTGGAGACACTCATCTGCGGAGTGGTGTGAAGCCCTCCTCCCCCCAGGCCCTGCCCCTGCCTCTTCCTTTTTTCTTCTTTCTGGCCGCTCTCTGGCCCTTCTTCCTCTTGCTTAGCTTGTACTTTGGACACCTTTCTATAGATGTGACATGTCTCTCTGTTCCTTTCCAGCCCCTCCCTGTACCAGAGCCGTGACCTCTCGAGGCCCCCACCTCTGCCGACCTCCTGGGTGTGGGGGAGGGAAGGAGGATGCCCCAAGCTGGTTTCTGTGACCCATCATCTTGGAGTTGGGTCTGTGGAGGTTCAGGCCTACAGCTGCACTGGCAGCCCAAGGGGAAGGACAGGATGGGTGAGCCGCACATGTGAGGACCCTGGGTGAGGGGATGGAGCTGGGAGAGGGGTGGCATGGGCTTCAGAAAGATCTGCCTAGTTGGCAAGTTCCCAAAAGGCTTTTTCCTTGGATGGCACATTTCTTTCGCTGTCCCCTCTCCTAGACCTAGGATTTGGGCTAAGGATGTGGGGGATGTGCCCAGGGATAGACCCACCAGAGCACAAGGAAAGGTGGCTGTCCTGGGGGTCTCCTCAGGACTCCTGTCAGTGCCTTCAGCCCACAGTTTGGGGGGGTGGAGCTGAGTCCTTCAAGCACAATCGTTCTCCGAGTGGAACCAAAGAAGCAAAGAGCCAGGGCCCCCAGCCCTGGCTCCCAGGAGGAGCACAAGCGGGGTCTCCGCAGCCAAGGCCAGGGCAGCAGGGTGGGGCCACAGAGGAGTGAGGTGAAGGAGATCACTTCTCAGTCCTGTCCACAGGAAATGAGCTGTTGGTTCTGTGGAGTAGGTGGAGTTAATTGCTTTCTCCAAGCTTGCAGCTGCTTTAAGAGATGAAATGGAAGGAAAGGGAGAGAGCCACCTGGTACTTGTACACCCTGCCTCCTCTTCTGAAATTCCATCCCCCTCTGCTTGGGGGAATGCACTGTTTTTTCCTTTTCCTTCTCACTTTTGCATGTTTTTACTGATCATTTGAAATGCTAACTGTTCTCAGCCCTGAGCCTTGAAGAGGAGGACCGCAATGCCTCCAGTCAGACTCAGGTGCTCTCTGGGGATGTACATCCTAAATGCTTTGTATATTTTCTCAGTTAGATCTCTTTTCAGAAGTGTCTGTAGAACAATAAAAATCTTTTACTTCTGCCTTTGACTTGAGCATGGCTGATGGTGGGGAAATGGGTGCAGGATGGGGGTGCTCTGGGCAGAGTGGTGGAGGTGGACCTTGGAGGCAGCAGGCAGGGAGAAGCCAGCAGACTTTGGCATCTGGCCCCTAAAGAGGTGGACTTCCAGGGTTCAGCCAAGGAGCAGAAGATGTCCCCTCATCACCTCCCTCGGTCCTCACAGCCACTCTCTGAGCCAGATAGTGCTCACATTTTTACATGTGAGGAGGGAGGAAGGGGCTGGGAAAGCTTACCAACTTGCCCAAGGTCATCTGCTTTTAGTGCCTGTAAACCACCCTGTTATATTCTATATGGCAGATGACATCATCATTGCATGTCCTTAAGCACAAGGACGGTGTCATATTCTCCACAATGTCTGGGCAATTTGTAACCGTTCTTGGTGGATCTGAACTGTGGTTTGGCGTATTAATCACAGGGTCACTTTCTTTAGATAATTCTGGAAGCAGCAGGAGAGCTGGCCAAAAGCCATGGCTGAGTGGACCCCAGAAGCAGGACCTATACCCTGCCCCGGGGACCAGGATGGGTAGGTACCTACACCCTTTGTGCTGTTCAGTCTCAGTACTCACTGAGGGACCAAAAAGACTCAACTTGTTCTTGGACGCAAAGGCAATTTTACATTGATGTCAGATGTTTGTTGTTGTTTTTTTTTTAAACATTTGCTAATCGAAATACAATGTAGTCTCAATTACAGTGCCAACCGGATTTACTTTTTAACTTGACACAATTCAGTTCTTTGGGGAAAAGCCAGGGCAAAGAGGTAAAGAACAGCCTTCCAGATATTAAGTGTTATAAACTACAATAATGAGGGGTTTCATATCACAAAGGCAGAGGTCAATACAACTCTATGGAGGGCCTAGAAATTTACTTACACAGAAATTTAATGTATAATTAGAGTGGCATTTTCAGTTAGTTGGGGACATGTGAGCTATTTTTAATGGAACAACTGGCTAGTCATTTTGACAAAAGATTAACCTGGATCCTACTTCCTGTAACAAAATTAATTCTGTATAGATCAAAGGTTTTAATTATGAAATGAAACCACAAAAGTACTTGAGATGATTTAAAAGATAATCTTGGAGGGGGACAGGCCTTTCTAGGCATAATACTCAACAAGAATAAGTTGGACTATGGAAAGTTAGAAGTTATATACAGCAAAATATGAGGGGGGAACCCAAAAAATCCCCAAATTTATTTATAAAATTTGTGTGTTTATTCTTACATGTTTAAATTTCAGTCACCTCCAAAGTACTCTCTGTTCAGAATGCACCTATCAGGATGCTTTTTCCACAGCTCAAAACAGTTTCTGAATTTGTCAAAAAAATCTACAATTTTGATGCCTTTTAGTGCTTCCGCCATTTTTTTGTTTCACCTCTTCCACATAGACAAAACGTTCTCCTTTGAGGACTGCTTTTTTTATCCAGGGAAACAAAAAAGTCACCTAGGGCAAGATGAGGTAATAGGGAGGGTGAGACACAGGGGTCATACTATTTTTGGTCAAAAACTGCTGAACACTCAGTGCAGTGTGGGCAGGTGTGGTTCTCATGGTAGAAGAACCATTCACCTGTTTGTCATAAATGGGGACTTCTTCCACAAATTATGATGCGACATTCTCAAAACTTTCAGACAAAAATTTTGGTTGACCATTTGATCCAGAGGAACAAATTCCAAGTATACTACAAGGGACTCACACTCCAAAAAGATAATTCTGGGTTTTGGGGGGGTCCCCACTCATACCACAAAGCCAAAGGTTTATAAGTGGCAAACAGGGAACTGTTTTTCAAACATAGGGCATTAAAAGGGCTATTTTTTTAATGTGCATGGTCCTTATAGAAGGTGAGAAAAGAACAGACTAGTAGATAAATGGGCAAAGAAGATGAACAGGCAGCTTATCATAAGAAAAACACAAGTGGTTTGATGCTTATACATGAATAGATGTGTAATGACAGTTCTATCGAAAATGCAAATCAAATCCAGGGAGATACTGGTTTACACATCAGTTAGAGTTGGTCATTGGGATTTCTTTCTTTACATATTTTATATTGTGAAGGATTTATGGTCTACAAAATACTTACTATATGTAAGTCATTAGTTATAAAGCGTAATGATCAACACATATCTGGAAACTCACCAGACAACTCATAAAACACAAGACTGCCAATACCACTGAAAGTCTTTGTAAGTTCTTCTCTCTTTCTTGCTGCATAACAAATCACCCCAAAGCTTAATGGTGTAACAGGAGTTTGATATTTTTTCCTGATTCTGTGGGCCAACTGAGTTAAGCTGGATGACTAAGCAGCTCCTCCTAGGCTGATTCCCGTGCTTTGTGTTCAGTTGGGAGCTCCACTGAGGCCAGAGCATCAAAGATGGCCTCTGCACCTCCTAGGGCTTTGCTCCACGTGGCCTCTAATCATAGAGCCTGATTGGAGGCTGACTGTCCTGATAGTCTGTCAACTGAGCTCCAGAAGAGGGGAAGCAGAAGCTTCCAGTCCTTTAAGGCCTAGAATCAGAAGTCCCAGAATGTCACTAAGTGCATCCTGTTAGTTAAAGCTAGTCACAAAACCAGTTAAGATTCAAGGGGAGAAAAGACCACCTCTAGATGTGAGGAGAGGCAGACATGCTCAGGAATGCAAGAGACTGTGGGCAGCCAATATTTAGGGACTCACACATCGTCTCAGGCCCTGCCTTCCATCCTTCCAACCTCAGTATCCTATGATGGACATTAAATACCTAAATAGTACAAAGACACACTTATTCTCAGAACCAATGACAATCTTGAAAATATGGCAATTTTCCATATATTAGCCAATCTTATACTGCATTAATTAGCCAATCCTGAGTTTCTCTGCTCAGCTCCATAATTGTATCACATACAAAGGGAGATCCCAAAAAAACCCAGAATTTATTTATAAAAAATTATGTGTTTATTCTAACATGTTTAAACTACAGCCATCTTCAAAGTACCTCCATTTGATGCAATAAACCTATTGAGATGCTTTTTCCACTGCTCAAAACAGTGTTTGAACTTGTCACTTTTGATGCCTTTTAGTGCTTCTGCTGTTTTTTGTTTCATGTCTTCCACATCAGCAAAACATTTCCCTTTGAGGGTTTTTTCATCAGGGAAACAAAAAAAGTCACTTGGGGTGTGATCAGGTGAATAGGGAGGTTGGAGAATGGGGGTCATGCCATTTTGGTAAAAAACTGCGGTATACTCAGCATGGTGTGGGCAGGTGTGTTGTCATGGTGGAAAAATCAGTCACCTGTGTGCCACAACTCGGGACATTTATTCCCCAAATTATGACACAATCTTCTCAAAACTTCCAGATAAAAACTTCGGTTGACCATTTGATCCGGAGGAACAAATTCTGAGTGCACTACAAGAGGCCCTCCCTCCAAAAGATAATTCTGAGATTTTTTTGTGTCCCCATTGTATCTAAGAACACTTAAGATAGTTTTTGCTTGGATTTGAACATTATAAAGTGGTAACAGAGTACATATATTATTCTCTGAATTCTTCCCCACCCCCAGAATCCTATATTTCTAAGACTGGTCCATGTTGAAACTTACAGTAGCACATAATTCATTTTTGCTACTGTATATTAGTCCATTATATGAACATACAATTTAGTTACCTATTAAACAATGGCTAACAATGATTATTTGGATTTTTTCTGATTATTTACAATTACAGTGATTTCATGAACATTTCTTTTATGAGGTTTCTGGTACACCTGGGCATTGGGTCACAAATATTCAACCCATGAAATTATACCCAGTTTTTTTTTTTTTATACGAAGTTAATTAATAAAGAGAGAGAGGGAGGGAAAAAAAAGAAGTTGAACCAATTTGTACTTCTGCCAGCACTGCATAGGTTTTCTCCTTGTTCCACGTCCTCACCAACTCTTAATGTTAACAATCTTTAGAATTTTTTTGCCAGTGGATTGGAAGTACAATGGTATTCCATTATGGTTTTAATTCTATCTCCCTGATTACAAGGAAAGTGAGGTCAGTTTCATATATTCATTAGAGTTTTAGATTTCCTTTTCTATAAAATGTCTATTTGTATTCTTCGGCCTATTTTTCTATTAGATGCTTTGTTTTCTTTTAATTAATTGGTAGGAATTCTATATGTATGTATATATTTAATATAATTTTATATTTTATCATTGGTGGGGCAAATATTGTACCAAGTTTGTGGTTTGTCTTCTCACTTTCTTTGTGGTCTCTGATGAACAGAAATTCTTGATTTTAATGTAGTCAGATTTATTCATCTTTTTTTTTAATGGTTAGAGCTTTTGGCATCTTGTCTCAGAAATCCTTCCTATCCCAAGGTTGAAGAGACATTATTCTGTAGTTTCTTCTAATCATTTCTAAGTTTTGTATTTTACATGTAAAAATCCCCAGGAATGTATTCTTTGGTATGGTATGAGGGAGGGATATTCATTTATTCTCTTTTTGTTTTTGCTTTACTTTTCACTGAGCTACAGTATATGTCTGCAAAGATCAAGTTTTCATACGTGTAAGGTCTATTTCTGGGCTTTCTATTTTGTTCTATTGGGCCATAACCACACTTAAAATAAATCTTGATGTATAGTAGTACAAATTTCCTACCTTGATTTTCTTCAGCAATGCCATGCCTATTCTTGGCCCTTTGTTCTTCATATGCATTTTAGAAACAATTAACAAGTTTCATTAAAATTTCTATTGAGGTTCTTATTGGATTTTTATTAAATATATAGATGAACTAGGGGAAAATTGATACTGTTATGATATTGAGTGTTTTGGTCCACGAACATGGTATTTTAAAAATTTACTTGCATCTTTAATATCTTCCAATACAGTTTTGTACTTTTCTCAATAGTCTTGCAAATCTTTCATTAGATTGATTCCCAAGTCCTTCATATTTGTTGTTCTTATAATTAATCATTATAACTTTGTAGCTGGTGTGTAGAAGTGTGACTTACTTTTGAGTATTAATGTAGTAAACTGGCCAAGCTGCCTTTCTTATTCCAAGAAGTTATGAGAGAGTAGTTCTTTCTGTTTTCTATATAGGAAATTCTATTCATTATGAATACATTTTGTTTCTTCAGTTCTAATAATTAAAGCTTTTATTTTTTTCTTGTCCTACCTTACTAATAAAAGCTCCAGTACCATAGTGATAGCCACAAATCTCGTTTTGTTCTTATTTTAAAGGAAATTCACCTTGAGTATAGTTTATCTATAGATATTAGGAGAATGCACTTTCTGAGATTAAATAAGATCTCTATTCTTAGTTTTAAAAGTGCTTTTATTGTTAATCAGGGATTGATGATAAATTATTTTACCAGTTGTTTTCTGCATCTATTCATATGATCACATCTACTTACATAATTGTATCTGTTAATGTGGTGAATAACATTAATAACTGATTTAGTCATGATGTATGTTCTTGTTTCTACACTACTGAATTCCATTTGCCATTATTTTGATGAAGAATTTTAGATCTGCCGGGCTCTGTGGCTCAGCCTGTAATCCCACACTTTGGGAGGCTGAGGTGAGTGGATTGCCAGAGCCCGCGGGTTCGAGACCCACCTGGGCAACTTGGCGAGACCTCATCTCTACAATAAATCAAAAAATCAGCCGAGCATGGTAGCGCATGCCTGTAATTCCGGCTACTCGGAAGGCTGAGGCGGAAGGATCGCCGGAGCCCAGCAGGTCGAGGCTGCGGTGGCCAGGAGCGGCCACTGCACTCCAGTCTAGATGATGGAGTGGGACTCCGACTCAAAAAAAAAAAAAAAGAGTTTTAGATCTATGTTTTGGGGAACACTGGCTTGTAATTTTTCTTTCTCATACTGTTCTTGTCAGGCTTTTGCATTAAAGTTTTGCTGATCCATAGAAAGAATAGAAAAAATCGTTTTTGTTATTTTTTTTGCACGTTTTAAGGTTTAACAACATTGAGTCTTTTTAAGTGTATAATGGGAAAGAATTAGTTTGACAGTATCAAATTTTAAATTGCAATATATTTGACCCAGAAATGTCACTGCTATGAACTTGTTCTATGGATGTACTCAACCAAGTATACAAAAGTATATGTACAGGATGTTTATTGTCGTAATAGCAAGAAACTGAAAACAAACATCCCTCAATTGGAGACTTGGTGTTTTTTCTAAAAAAAAAAAAAAAGTACAATATTTTGTTGCCATTACAAAGAATGAGGTAGATCTATTTGTACTGATGGGTAAAGTGTTCCAAAATCTATAATTAGGGTAAAACAGATGGCAAGGCAACATATATCTATATATATATTTATATATAATCTCTCATTTATGACTTTTAAAAATGATAGCAATATGAATGTGCATATGCTATTTCTGGAAGGGTACACAAAGCTTTGTAGCACCAGTTACCTCTGGAGAGCAGGGATGGCAGAGAGTTGTAGTACTATGTGTCTTTCTGTAACATTTTATAATTTGCGTGCATGTGTGTGTCCACGTATACCTCCACTTGGGCTAAAGGAGGGCCTGCTGGCTGAGATGTCCTCACCTTCACTTAACTGCAGTCTCACCCACTTCCCCTCTGACCCTTGAGTCTGTTACCTGACCTAGAAAGGAAGCCTTGCATTAGGCCCAGGTTTGGCCTGAAGAATAAAGTGGTTGGAAATGTTAAGTTGACATAAATAGGAAGCTCTGTAACCTCATGCAAGTGTTGCCTTGGAAACCAGAGCCTGGGCGGTCTCCATGGAAACCATTCTGAGCCTTCTGCCTGAAGGAGTTACCACCCACTGGTGCTGGAGTCTTAGTTATCAGGGACCTTAGAGCTTCAGTAAACATTTAGGGAGTGACGGTGGAATAGCCCTTGCCCACTCTGGCCATGCCTAGTATGAGGCTCTGGACACCTCCAACTGTCTGGCTGGGAAGAAGTAAGAGTCCATTCCCACAGGTCATGCTCTTGTGAGGAGTCCCAGCACATATGAAGTACATCAGACCACTAAGGTAGTATATGTAATGTCCGTAGAGTAAGGAGAGGCCCCAGAAGTCTGGACTCGGCCATTGGTGGGCTCCAACTTGCCTGTCTACAAAATGAGGAGTTTGAACTAAGTCATTCTGAAGGTCTTTTCCAGCTTTAAAGACACGTGATTTGCATGTGGCCTGGCAGCACAGGGTTTAGAGGAGGAAGAGATCAAAGAGTGACCAGAGCAGGCTTCCTGGAGAGTCATCTGAGCTTTGAAGGTGGGGGAAGAATGGCAAAGAGTGAGCACAAAGCAATAAGGAAGAGACGTTCACCCTAAATGGGCCAGAGGACAAAGGTGCAGTGTGTCTGAGCCTATGACCTTGCTGGGGCCAAGTTCCCATGGGGACTGGAAGAGATAGTGAGTCCAGGGCTTTGACGCAGCAGGGATGGGTGGTGTGGTCCTAGGAGGGTCGGCCCTCACAGGTGCCCACCATGAAATCTCTTCATCCTTGCTGCATGCTGTACCTGCTCCAGCTGCCACAGCACAGAAGGAGAGGTGTGAGAGCTCATGAAGGTCGTTGCATCAGCCTCCCACTAAGTTCCCCAGGAGCACAAAGGGGCCTGTTCCTGGAAGCTAGTGTCCTACCTGGCTCTGCGGGAGCCTGGCTCTGAGCCTAACAAAGAAATTATGGGCAGCCGGGCTCGGTGGCTCAGCCTGTAATCCCGCGCTTTGGGAGGCTGAGGTGAGTGGATTGCCTGAGCCCGCGGGTTCGAGACCCGCCTGGGCAGGCGAAACCTCATCTCTACAATAAATCAAAAAAATTAGCCGGGCGTG
>CAUYQG010155528.1:0-24824 GCA_963574415.1 Tarsius wallacei
TTACATTTTAGGACTTCCAGAAGTGGACACCTATATCATATCAGAAGAGTTGAGTGAATTATTTGTTGCTAGTCTGCACATTTAAAACTTACCTCTTTCTCTTGACTTGAATGCTTACTTTATAAATTGAGAGCAAAAAAAAATGTAGAGGTAATGAAGATTTAAGAACTCTAGCAATGAAATCGTTGAATATAACTCTTAAAAACTATGTCAGCCTTGAGAAGAGCAATCCAAAAAGTCTATCAAGGTTTCTGGAATTGACGTGTTTGCATAATTGGAAACTTCCCTCAGCATGTGACATAATTTCTGTTTATAGAAAGGAATGTTAAATATGCTAGCCAAAACTTTAGGACAGATTGTCCTCAAATGTAAAATGTATTTGATGAACAGGTGCATTAGATTAATCTGATTGAAACAGCAAAGTGTAGATTTAGGATATTGCAGAGAGGAAAGTATTGTTGTTTTGGAACACCAAATAACATTCTATGAAATTCCCAGATTTCACACCCTTGATGTGACCTTGATGTAGACTACAATGAAGTTTGAAGACTAGAGTAGCCCAGGCCACTTCCTCCCCTTTTCCTCTCTTCCTCTCTCAGATGAGAGAAGAATACTTTGCTGCTTTTATCTTTTTGCTTTTTAAGTGGACTACCACCGCCTTCTTCCCCAGGATTCCCTGCAGCTTACTGACATTGTAGAGATTTTACACAATTAGGAGTTCTGTTATCTTCTATTTCCATGTAGTCTAACTAATAATTTTTCTTTGGGCTTCCTTGCACAGTTTTTCTTCTACCCTTCAGGTTGTTCACTCTACAGGTCCTTTTTCTTCTTTTTTTTTAAATCTCTAAATTTTGAAACATTCAGAAATCTCTTGCTCTATATACACTCTGAAAATGATCTCAGCTACAACCATGGCATCTTATATGTTATATGTAGATGACTCACAAATGAGAGGATAAGAAAAGAGGAGAGAGGAAGAGAAAGGGGACTAATACCTAAGCCACATTTATATAATGCGAAATGATAACATCTAATGAACAATCACGTTGTGCCAGGCACTGAGCTAAGATCTTTTACTGTATTATCTAATTAAATCATCACGGCATTCCTGTCATATGCCATACTATACTGTTCTGTACTATACTTGGCCTTCTCTTTTGTTGCCCTGTGTTTATATTTGGTCTAACCTTTCTTCAGGAATTGTTTCAGCAATTCTCTCCAACCATTACATTATCAACTTTGATCCAATGGATCATTTCTAATACCTACATACTGTGATTTCTTCAATTCTAAGAATAGAACCTACTGTTCATACATCCTTTGTACTACGACCTCATTTCTTTGATCTTTTTCAGCAAATCTCTTGAAAAGAGTAGTTTGCATTTTCAATTTCCAAATTACTCACCTCCCTTTCTCTCTTGAACTTGCTACAATCAGGCTTTCAACCCCATTGTTGACCTAATATTCCAAGGTCAACAATGAAACATTGCTAAATCCAGTGATCCATTATCAGTCGTCATCTTGACCTGTAAATAATAGTGAGTGAAGCTAATTGGCTTTTAGTATTTTTCTGGTTTTCCTACTATCTCTCTGACTGCTCCTTCTCAATCTCTTTTACTGATTGTGCTTCCTTTTAATGAACTCTAAAAGTTGTGGCATCCCAGGGTTAAGTTCAGTTCTTGGACTTCTTTCTCCATCCACACTCACTCATTAGGTTGATTGGTTGATGTATTAGTTTGTTAGAGCTGTTGTAACAAAGTAGCACAAAGACTGAAAGTCAGAGATCAAGGTTGGGACAGGGTTAGTTCCTTTTCAGGGATGTGATGGAAGGTCTGTTTGAAGCCTCTCTTTTTGGCTTATAGATGGCTGTCTTCATGTTCACATGACATTTTCCGTGTGTGTGTGTGTGTGTGTGTGTGTGTGTGTGTGTGTATGCAAATTTCTCCTTTTTATAAGGACACCAGTCATATTAGAATAGGGCCAACCTAATACCTCACGTTAATTTCATTACCACTGTAAAAATCTTTTCTCTAAAGATCACATTGTGAGGTACTGGAAGTTAGGACTTCACCACATAAATGTTGGGGGAGCACAATTCAACTTATAACATTTGATTTCAATAAATAACTTGGCTTTCAATACCATCCATATTCTGGTGGGTATCCAAATTATGCTTCCAGCCTTGCCCTTAGTCATAAATTCCAGTTAGGTATCCTATGACTCCTCTTAGATACCTAACAGATATCTTAGATTTAATATGTCTGGATTAAACTCATGATCTCTGCATCTCACCCTCCAAAAATTTTTCTGTTCCTCCTGAACCTTTGTCATTTTAGTAAATGGAAATTTCTTTTCTTTCTTTTTTTTTATTATAAAGATTTGGGGTCCAATTCAGGGTTAGGTGTACAAACGTTGATTATGCAGGTCTCCTTGTTGATGAGGTGTGCCCCTTCCTCCCCTAGCAGTTTTCTTCAACTGTCAATCCCACCCCCTCCACTGACAGTTTAGCACTACTGCCAATCCCTTTCTTATAGTATTATAATTGTTCAAGGCCCGCTTATGAGTGAGAACATGTGGTACTCTGTTCTTTGTTTCTGTGATAGATCACTGAGCATGATTGACTTCAAAACTATCCCAGTTGCTGCAAAGTCCATATGTTTGTCCTTCTTTGTGGCTGAGTAATATTCCATTGTGTATATGTACCACATTTTTTATCCAGTTCAGCTTTGATGGGGAGCATGGTTAGTTCCATGTTTTTGGTATTGTAAATAGAGTTGCAACAAACATATGTGTGCAGGTATCTTTTTTGTAGAATGATTTGAGTTCCTCGAGGTATATTCCCAGTAGGGTAATTGCTGGGTCATATGGACGGTCAATTTCTAGTTCTTTCAGAAATCGTTACACTGTCTTCCAAAGAGTTGCACTGGTCTGCATTCCCACCAGCAGTGTAGAAGCATTCCTTTTTCTCCACATCCTCACCAGTATCTGTTGTTGTTTTATTAATGATGGCTATTCTTACTGGGGTTAGGTGGTATCTCAATGTGGTTTTGATTTGCATTTCTCTGATGATGAGTGAGTCTGAGCACTTTTTCACATGTCTGTTGACTGCCCATTTATCTTCTTTTGAGAAGTGTCTACTCATGTCTTTTGCCCACTTGGTAATGGGGCTGTTTGTTTTTTTTTCTTTTTGGTGCGTTTGAATTCCTTGTAGATCCTAGATGTTAGGCCTTTGTCAGATATACAGTTGGCAAATATTTTTTTCTCTTTCTGTGGGCTTTCTCCCTGCTCTCTTGATGGTTTCTTTTGCTTTGTGGAAGCTCGTTAGTTTGATGAGGTCCCACTTGTCTATCTTATTTCTTAAGGTATGGGCATTTAGGGTTCTGATCAGGAATTAGTTGCCAGTTCCAATTTCCATAAGGGTGTCTTCTGCGTTTTCTAAGATTCTTATAGTTTGAGCTTTTATGTTTAGGACTTTGATACGTTTAGAGTTGATTTTTGTGTATGGTGATAGGTAGGGGTCCTGTTTCAATCCTATGCATGTGACCAGCCAGTTTTCCCAGCAGCATTTACTGAATAGGTTCTCCTCTCCCCATTGGTTGTTTTCTTAGGCCAAAAATATTGGGGTAATAGTGGTCTTCTTTCTCTAATACTCACCATCTAATTTGTGAGCAAACACTGTTCCATATTCAAACTTTACCCAGAATCTACATCCTCTGCTATTACCGCTACATCCTCTGCTATTGCCACCTGCTTCCACCTACATTATTGAAGATGTTCTCTTGATAGGCCTTCCTATTTCATCCATTGCTCCCTGTGGCATATTCTAGTCACAGAAACCAGGGTGTTTCTTAAAAAATATATGTCAAATCATGTCAGTTTTCTGCTTTGAACTCTCCATTACCTTCCCTTACACTGGCCTACCAGATCCTTCATGATATTTGACACCAGTTGGTTTTCTGACTTTATGTCTTACCAAACTGCCACCTCCTCACTCTCCTTTCACACTATGGCTTTGCCCAATCTCTCTGCTAAAAATTCCAATCCCCCTTTGACCTCCTGAGCATTTTCTGTACGCCTGCACTGCTTTTATCCACAGCATTTATCACATCCTGGTAAACTATATAGTTCACCTTTTTTCTTGTTAGTTTCTATCCCCAAAATCATCATATGTCGCTTTGCTTAGAGATTTATATGTCCAAAGTTCAAGATTGATTTGAAGACAAATTGGTCGACATTCTCACTTTTTCTTCAACCAATAGCTATTGCATACATTATTTTTCTGTGCCAGACCTTGTGCTGAATAGCAGAGACTCAAAGATGAGAACCTCAAGATCTTTGTCCTTGTCCCTTAGGAAATAACAGTCTAATCAGGGAGAAAGTCTCAGTTTTCCCACAGGGGGAGTGACACATGGCCCTGTGAGTGACAAACACCACTGATCTGGAGGGACTGCTCATAACAAGCCGAGAAATAATCACTCACCAAGTCAACCCCAAATATGCTCTTCCCCAAGGCTCCTCTGACTTTGCAATTTTCCTGTATCTGTAAAAATAACAAATGCTCATCTCCACAGCGCCTTTGATTTATATGCTTATAAAGTCATGGCTATGATTATTTATGCAAATGAAATTAATTTCAAAATCCATCAGAGTCTTTATTTAGTGTCTGGGGAGCGAGGACTCTGTGCTACTATAGGGGCCCCTCATTTTCCATAGGAGTCAGGTCTAATTTCAAATGCAGAAGGAGAGTTGCTATTTAAGGAACCCTGCTGTGAGTTCTTTTTTAAAGCAGTCTTTTTATTTCAAAGTGAATAATCTCCCCAAATTTATCTTCTTTGTATGATTTGAAAAAAGTCTGATGCATGCACTTCTAATACATGGGAATTTGAGTTTGTGCACGATATAGTTGAAAGAACCCTAGATTGAGTCTTTGTCTGAGCATTGCAACTGATTGATTCTGTGACTTTGGACAAAGTTTTTTTTGTTTTTTTTTTTTTTGTTTTTTTTAACTTTTCTGGTATCTCGATTTTCTCTTTTACTAAGCAAAGGCCTGAACTTCCTATTCCTTAAAGTTACTTGCCATTCATAAGATCTGTAATTCTATTAGTCTTAGTGTTCTTGCTTTTTCCAACTACTTGATTGACCTCTTCCTACATCCTTGCTAACAGTGAATTCTCATTGAACTCCATGAGTACTGAATCTGATTTCTGCCCTATGGAAGCTAAAAACCTGAGACCAAGTAGAACCAGATTTTACTTTCATTTCTTTTAGTTACCTATCCCATTAGTTTTTGAATGGGGTTTTGTTATTCTTAAAGAATATTAGAAATAAAAATGAGTGGTAATACACATTTTGACACATGTAACACATTTACTTCTCCTATAGGAGTTAGATAGTATTTTATACAAGTGGAAACTGAGATTCAAAGAGGACACACACACACACGCACACACACACACACATTTTATACATATGTATATCAGCAGACACTTATAGAGAAATTCCTATGCTCTAGGCACAACTCTAAGTACTTATAAATATTGGCTAATTTAATACTCATTTAACCCACGAGGACACTAAGGCAGGGGGGATTGAAGCAGCTTGCCTAAGGTTATATAGCTCCTAATTGGCAAAGCTGGGACTTAGAATCTAACTCAGAATCCATGCTTTCTCAGCCCTTATACCATACTAAGGAAGGTGCCTAAATTCACACAGCTACTGCATCATAAATCTGGATTTCAATCTTTCCTCCACCTAAGGCTCTATCAGTTTGTATATCTAAGTGAATCCATGGCCACATACTCATCCCTAGGCTACACAGACACTATACATCTATTATTCAGTGTCAACAAATGGCATGATTTCTCTGCCTTTCATAGTCCCTAATGGGAAGGTAAATTCTGTTTATTAGTGATAGCTTCATGAATTAATACTCTCTTTGTTCATGTTTTGTTAGGTACTACTAGATCTGATGGAATTTCTTAGTTTTCCGTGATTTTCTCATCTATAAAATAGTGGAGCTGAGCAAAATCAATTAGTACAGTCCCAATAAACTATGAGTGACTTTAGAAACCCTTTGAGTTTCTAGATAACTCTTCTTTGTAGACAAATAGGTGTCCATCATTAGGGAAATTTATAAATAAAATATGTTAAATGTCTACCATGGAATACTGTTCAATTGTCACAAGAAATGAAGTAAATGTGTATATGGCAACAAGGATAGATATTATAAAATCACAATATTAAATGGAAAATAGTAACAGTGTGTAGAGTAATATCATTTATGTAGATACAACTCAAACAAAATATCAGAATGTTTATTTCCAAATATACACATATATCCAAGGATATACATACAAAGATTATAGTAGATGTCTACAAAGGATAAGAGTAGGGATAAGCAGTGAAGGGCAAAGTGGGAAATAAAGCAACACAAGAGAGATGACTTTGCATGAACTCTTGACAGTGAACCAGGTGGCATGTTGTGGTGGAAAGAATACTGACTCCAGTTTTAAGTGTAAAAAGCTTCTTATAAGGATTAAATAAGGACATAGATATGTACACAGGTAGAGACATAGTTGTGCTGATGGGAAACACCAGTCCAGTCCCAGTCCTTTGTTTTGCAATTTAATTATTAGCCTTTTTTTTTTTTTTTGAATTGGAGTCTCACTCTGTCGCCTAGGCTGGAGTGTTGTGGCATACTCATGGCCCCACCAACGTCAACCTGCTGAGCTCAGGCGATCCTTCCACCTCAGCCTTTCAAGTAGCCAGAACTACAGGCAAGAACTATCACGCCTGGCTAATTTATTTATTTATTGCAGAGATGAGGTCTTGCCAAGTTGCCCCAGCTGGTCTCAAACCCGCGGGTTCAGGCAATCTATTTGCCTTGGCCTCCCAAAGTGCTGTGATTACAAGCTGAGCCACCGAGCCCGGCTAATTACTAGCCTCTTTTTAATGTTCTATTTGTTATAACTTAAGTCTATGTGCTCCTATCGGACCCCCAGTCTGATGCTGTCTGTTATTGATGCCACCAGTTGACCTTCTAAACACATGCTCATCTAACTGATATCCTTAAAGTATTCTTAAATCTTTGTATATTTATAGACCGTCCTTTTGCAGTTTTAGTTTTATTATAGAAGAAATATTTTTTCAAGGAAATATTTTTAAACAAACATTATATAGCAATTTGTGCTTTACAAAATATCTTCACATCTATCGTTTCTTTGATTTCATATATTAATCTCCAAAGAAGGGACTAATGTCTTCACTTTAGTGATAAGACTGACACTTACACAGAGACAGTAGCATAATGAACAATGTGCAAATTCATAAGTGGCAGACCCAGGATGGGAATCTAGGTCCTCTTCCTTTCATTCCCAAGCTTTCTTCACAGCACCATGCTGCATCTCTTTTAGATAACCTTCACTGTTTGTTAATCCAGAATATCATCCCTCTAATTTCACCAGTCATGATTAGGTCTTGCTAGGCTAGTAGCTTGCTATGCTATTATAATATGATACATTTTTCTCATGGTTCAAAATGCATGATTGATAAATGCAGGTCATTTCTGCAGGATCTGGCATAGACCTCCTCACTCAAGCTGCTTCTGCTTGAGGAGATGTTAGAATCAACAACTTGTGTGGCTTCTCTGGAACATCTGCTTTCTGACCTGCAGAAAGAGGAAGATGCAATAGATGATCTCTAAGGAACTTTCCAGCTCTAATGCGCTTTGGTTATTCAGATCCAGGAAAGTCACAAAAGGGAAGTTAAATTCAGGAGTTGAGAGGTGAGACTGTTATTTTGTTATATTTCGAGGCAGTGATTATGTGAAAGTGGCACTTATTGTGGAGTAATTTATATTAGAGGCACACTCAGAGTTTGTGCAATTCTATTAAAAGCTGTTAATGGAATTATTATTCCGATAATAAGCTGTTATTAGATTCTTAGTATTAATGATATTCATTGCAACAGAAGATTAATGTGGTACTAAAATTTAAGCTCTGATTCTGAGTATAAGGGCCATTTCAATGTGATAAGAATGCAATGATTAAGAATAATATGGCAAGAAAAGACTTCTTTTTGGAATGAGGACGGTATGTTTGTGGCTTTCACAACACTGAGAAAAAACATTTTGCTCTCTGTTTTAATAAAAACTTGTTATCAGCAATCTAAACTCACTCAATGAACTAGAATCTGGGTTTTTGTAATGTTATTTGGTTAAACTAGTTGAAATATAATTAGTTATTTCTACAACTTGTTTAAATTTTCTTGTCTATTCACCATTATTTTACCATTTGCAGCCCAAACTGAGTTTTAAATGTGTTATTCTTATATTAAAGTACTAATATCCTGTTTTTATTAATGCTCCAAATATTCTCCAGCAAATCATGAACATTCCTTCACTGTTGGGCATTGGTACCCTGGCTGTTCTTGACAACTCTACTCATGACTTTATTGAAGCACTGTTTCATGGGATGTGGCGTTCATTGGTAGCATGATGTTTAGGGTGGTTTGGTGAGGGTAGGAAAAGGGGAAGGAGGTTTGTGGTGTTTTCCTGCCATACCATTGCTCCATCATCTGCTTGATTAGGATGAGAACGTTAATTTATTTCTATACCTCCACAATTATTTATTAAGTTTCATGAATACCCATTGTGCTTTTAAAAATTCTGTTATAATAAGACCTTTATAGAGGGGTTTAATACACTTTATCTCATTGGATCTTCATAAGAGCTCTACAAAATAGAAAGAGGATATATTACTTGCCCAATTTTACAGATGTAAAAACTAAGGCTAAGAACCAAGACCACACTTCTAAAAGATGACAGAATCCCAGTTTTCCTACTGCAAGATCCATACTCTTTCTGCTCTGCTATATTGTGCCTCCATAAGCAAAGTGCAATTGTGAGTTTTAGGAATGTTCATTCATTACTCTCTTTTCATCAATATTAAAATCAACTGACTCAAGAATTTTCCAAATAGTTTCACTTTGCATCCAGCTGTCTCTTTAAAAATGTTCACAAGGTTATTTCACTTTTTAATGTTGAATGGCACTTTAGTTTTATAAGAATGGCCTCAATCTCATTTAAGGTCTCCTGAGCCAGTTCACAGACTAATTACTAGCCATGAATGTTCTTTCTGAGTTGATGGTCTTCCAGCATGATGAATGTTTATCTCTCCTAGGTTGAATGGATTCTAAATGAAGTGATTAATTTTTAAAAAATCAATTAGTGTGGAGGGCAAATATTTTACTCACAACAACTACCAGTTTAGAGTAATTCCCTTAGTTTAGATATTGTTGTGTGGCAGTCAAAGTAAGAAAGGAGGAGTGTCAGTCAGGAAAACGACTCCTGAGGCATACTAACTGTTCTTTGCCCACTGGGAGAGAATTTTCTCTGAGCCAACATCTTTTTTTCCTTTGGCCCACTGAGTAATGGATGCCTTTGACTTGTTTCTTTAGCTTGCCCATGGTCTGATTCTGAGATGAAAAATGTATTACATTGAGTACCTTCCTGTCTCGTTCTCCCTTCTAAGTTAAAGGATCAGAAAGTAATAGATCATCAATGGGAACACACTTATCTCTACCCTGAAACTTATCCAAATTTCTGAACTTAAGCTCTGTCAGCCTCAGGACGTTTTGTAAATGAACAAAATGTCAAAGTCAATGACATGGAGGTAATTAACTTAGGCTTATTTTCTTCTGACCTTAACTCATATTTTTGCAAGCTAATTGATAGCTGTAGTTACATTAACTAAATTATTCTAGTGGAACTAGTGAATCTTGCATTAGCAGACTTGGTTTATATAGATGAAGGGGGAATATACCCTTGCCCTCCAATGCTAGGGAGACCACAGGTCATACTTTGTCCTGTACAGTCCTGTTTTGATGGTGTTGACTATCTAGTTTATTTATTAATAATATCCATTTTATCTTCAAAATGACCTTGTTTTAAGTGGTAAGTTATATGGCTGCCATATTTATTACATTTGCTTTACCTGACTACAACTTGAAATAGACAGGGGTTCTTAAATAGATTTCCCAGATAGATTACAATTCTTTTTATATTCCCCATTTTCTGAGAGCCTTAATCATATATGCTGACCAAAAGCAATTGTATATACACAATCATCTTTATTATAAGTGAACATTGTATTGGTATGCTAGGACTTCCTAACAAAATACCAAAGACTGAGTGGCTTAAATAATACAAACTTATTGTGTTATAGTTCTGGAGGGGACAAGTTCTAAACAATGTGTAGCAACAGGCTTGGTTTATTTCTGAGAGCTCTAAGGAAAGGATCTCTTTTAAGCCTCCCTCCTCTTCATTATATTGTTAAAGTCTACAGCCCAAATAAAGAATTTTCACTATTTAACAGTGTCTCTCAATCCTAGAGAAGGGGCTTGTTTCCAGAAGTCTACTGGTCCAGCCAAACACTGAGGTACAAGAGGCTGCTATGCAGTAGCGTAATTCTGGGACTTGGGTAAAAACCTTTAGATTCCTAAATCTTTCCTTTATGTGGGATTTTATTTTGTGCAGGACAAAGTCTTCCATCTCTCCAATCAAGAAGAGTCAGGGGCAAAAGTTAAACATTGACTTAAATGTGCACAGATGTTTAAGGGAATAGTAGGTGACAGTTGGAATGCTTGAAGTTGGTAGGAGGCAGTAAGAGGAAATAGTCATCATCAATGGGAACACACTTATCTCTACCCTGCAGTAGAGGCAGTTTGGGTATACACAGTGTCAACAAACGGGCACTGTGCATACCCAAACAAGCTGCTTATTTGAAAAGTGTTTCTGAGGCCTACTCTTCACCATTACTGCCTACACATTTCCCTAGTGTGAATACTTCATTACAGAGTGAGTGGACAATGTGGGGATCTAAAGTCTTACCTTTTGGCATAAGGACTGAAAATGAGGTTGAAGAGAACAGAATCAGTCTAGTATGTCTCTTTAGTGATCTGGCCAATTGACCAGGGATTAAACCTGTCACCTTAGTTTCTGTGTAGAATGTAGAAATACATGTAAATTGAAAACCATTTTCCCTTGTGGTTCAGCGTAGGTTTTTTGTTGTTATCATGGGATTCTAAGGATGCTGTTTCTTACATTTTATTTTCTTCATAATAACCTCTAATTCCTCTGGAAACAAGCCCCTTCTCTAGTATTGAAAGACACTGTTAAATGGTGAAAATTCTTTATTTGGACTGGCAGACTTTAGTAATATAATGGAGAAAGAGACATACAAAGTATGGAAATCATTAAGGTTTCATACTGATGGGAGTACCTGAGAAAGATCAAGATCACAAGATTCTGACTGAGAAATAGATGATTCAACATCTGTTCCCATGTTTCCACAGTGCTTCCCTGGCTTAGGCAGTGATGTTTTTCGTCTGCTTTTCCATTTTCAGCCCACATTTCATAAATTGGAGGAATGTATATAAATTAGAAAAATGAACACCACTATGGTGACCTTTCAACACTCTTCCTTGTGATAGTTCAGGTTTTTCGTCTCCTTGATGGAGAGGCAGCTATGCAGACATTTTTTAGTAGAGTCTGAAAAAAAATCAAACATATTTACTCAGCCTTTCATAAAACCATATGCCAATCTTGGGGGGCGAGGAGGGGGGGGGAAAGCAATTAAATCTTTTCCTAAAAGATAAAACAGACCAGAGAGATGTGAAAAAAGTGATGAAGTTCAGTTCTCCAAGCATGCAGCTTATCTTTGAAGGATCCGAAAAGGAAAGTGCCTTTAACAACTGATTGTACCATGAGATAAAAAACTAACTTTTGACTACATCTTTACTGTTTCCAAACATTTTTTCCATCTATTGTTTAATGCTTTTAATAGCCTTGTGACGTAAGATGTTGTTATTTGAGTGCCTTAGGGATAAGACATGTCGGAACCTCAGCACCATTGGGTGGCAAGGACGTAGAGGAGGGTTGTAGGCTGGGAAGCTGTTACTAATTTAGATACAGAATTGCCCAAAGTTCATGGCTACCTTGGGATATTGTCAGTGACTGAGCTTAGTACTAATTCTTGTCATGAGAGCCCTGTCTGGTTGACAGGCCATTGGGGTAGAGGTTTTAGATGTTAAGGAGAATCTGGAGTTAATATGGTCCTTAGTTCTCAGAAAGGGGCTTGGAGAAATATGGGGAAGAGGGTTACTTTAGGAAGGAGGGTAGCAGAGTAGGCATATTCACAGGGCCAGATCACAGCGAGTTGCTTGGTGGATAAAATGAGACAGAAGCCTACTCATAAAAACTGAGGCACACAGATGCTTAAAGTTCACCCTTGGTGCACTGATTCCTGAATGAATAGCAGGCACTTTCCAGGATCCTTCAGTAGACAGAGATGAGGCTATCCACAAGCATTGGCTTAGCCTAGATTAGGCCAGGAATTGATGTGAGCTTAAACCTGTATGGTTCAAGTTCAACTCCATTTGAAAGGTCCTGTGGAAAGCAAATGCAGGAAGAAAGAGGCAGAAGGTGACAGTCATTATTCCCCCAATTTTATAGAAACAAAGGCATATGGTAACTACAGTCAGAATGAGAGGGTAAGCTGGACCGAGAACACATTTTTAGTAACTCCTAAACCAGTGCTGCTTCTTCTACATGCTATAGAAAGTCCTGAGTCAAAGCAAAAAGGTTTTATTGGTATTTTACACATTAAGTAACAGGAAGAGTTCCAGCATTAGCATCTTAGCTCAGTGGTGAAGTAGAAGATTGGAAGTGAAAGAAAACTAAAATAGACTTTGCCACAGAAAAAGGATAGCCAGTAGGATGCTAGGGAGAACTGATAAGCTTTGTGTATAGCTGAAAATCTGTCCCAGTTGGTTCTTTCAATGAAATTACTTGACATAGGTGCCTGTTTCAGATTTTTCAAGCATTTTCCATAGCTTAGTATATTGCTACTGAGATTGATGACATACACAATGTCTCTGTTCTTTATATAGACTTTTTCTTGTATATATTAGGTCACTGTTATGTATTTATTATATACATATAAACTATTTCCACAAAATGGAAAAGATCCAATATACACTTCTCATGAACTCGTAATCCTCATAAAATAAAGTGAATTAAAGAGTGTAGATGGGATAGAGGATCAGTGATGTGAGGATAAGCCCTGAGAATGTACCCAATGCTGTGGGCAGAGATGTGGTAGATAGATGTGCACTCAGTGTCATTATGAGCATTCTATGTTGGTTTCCCATGCATCTTGAGACAATTACAGCCAACAGCCAAAAATTCTGCGTGTTCAAAAAGAGGTGACATAATAGAATCCAAGTCATGCAATATCCTCAGGTAATCAGAACGATTGCACCCCTTGCCTGTTCTTCTATAGCTCTTGTTTTTTTCTGCCTTACGTTGCTTCTTTACATGCCTGCTTCCTTCTCTGGAATAAGAGCTTATCAAAGGTAAGGATCAGCTCTCATCTCTTTTCCTGGTTTTGTAACACACAGAACAGTGTTCTGAACATGATGAATGCTAAATAAATTTGTATATTTAGAATTAAGGTAAGCTGGAGAAATGGAAGTAACTACTATAGTCCTTTGATTTCACAGATGGTTGTATTCCAATCTTAAAAGAGACCAGTATTTAAAATTAGATACCCAGAAAGAAGGAATGAAAATGAATATGTGGCACGAGAAAAAAGATGACTAAATTAACAGTCAGAAGACTAAGGTTCTTGTTCTAACTCGACTCACAACTTTATATATGATTCTAGATGAGGACCTTCTCCTCTATTAACTTCCCATATCCTTGTCTTCAAAATGAGCCCATTTAGTTCAAAATCCCCTTGAATCTATCCTCCTCAACAATTTATTTATTTATTTTTAGGGCAGTATTAGTATTTATTTTATTTTACTTTTTTTTGAGAAAGCAGGATTTATTGAGAGGACAGAAAAGCTCCCACAGCGGGAGGGGACCCAAAGGGGTTGCCCAACTCAACAATTTAAATCCAAAATAGAAAACAATGTAAAAATAGCACAATGATATTGTGATTCTATGAGTTCTATTAGGCATTCAAGGGAGCAGACAGAAAGACAGGTTGCAAATTGAGAATTGTTTCTTGATTATTAAGCAATGCAAGTTTATTTCATAAAGTATAAAATAAAGAAAATACAAATCAGCAAAATTTCTGCAACCCAGGGATAACCACAGTGGGCAACTATGGATATTTCCTTGTGGTTATTACTCTATGTGGGGGGTTTGGTGGAGGACAGGAAGATGGAAAGAGAGAGAAAGGAAGATTTACATTTGTGATATTGTGCTTCATAAACTATTTGGTATCATGCATTAGTCATTTATCATTAAATTTTGAACATCTTATGTCATTAAATATTATTAGAAAAGTGATTTTTAGTAAACGAATTACATTTCATTAGTATGTATCATAAATTATTTCACCAATCTTCTGTTGTTATAATGTGATGCACATCTTTTAAAATAGACCTTTACAAATCATGGCCTGTATTTTTTAGGATAAATTTGTAGCACATGAACATTTTGAAGACTTTTGATATCTATTGCCAAGTTGCTTTATAGGAAGTGGAACAATTTGTGCAGCCACCAGAGCTATGTAGCTTATTTTTTCCCAACTTTGAAAGTTTGATAGGAAAAAATTATTTTAGTTTAATTGTTTTTCCAGATTATTACTGAGATAGAATATTTTCTACCATGTTTTTTGGCTAATTGCACTTTTACTTTTGTGAGTTGATTATCACTGCCTGTTTGGGAGGAGTTAATTGTTTCCTGTTCATTTGTGTAATTAAACATATTAACTATTTGTATGTCATACTTTGCAAACATTTCCCCATTTTATCCTGCTATTTTTAATGCTTTCTTTTTGTCATGCAGTAGCTTTACATTTTTACATAGTCAAATCTAGTAATATTTTTCTTTAAAGATTCTATTTTGGTTTCTGCTTAGAAATGTCTCTTTTACTCCAAGATTAAATAAAAATGCAGTTTTTGTCTTTTCATTTTGGGGAGGGGTGTGGGAGGAAAAGATTAGATACCCATACTTACTTTGTGATTGTGGAAGTCTTTATGTAAAAGATTTTTATTGTGCTTAATCAAGTAATCATTTCCTTATTGTCCTTCTTTTATAGACAAAATTGCAAGTTGGAAAAGTTTAAAAGTGTTTTAATAAAAAATGTGTAAGCCCATTGGTTCTAGTTCAGTATAATCCCTTAGGCATTTTATTTTTCTTTAACACTTTAAACCATTTTATCTTCTTTTCCATCAAAACGTTTAAATATAGAACTTATGCTGAATTCATTTAAATTCAATTTTTCGTATATAAGTTTTTAAATACAAATCACCTCTCTTTATTCTTGCATGTAGACCCAATTTTTAAATGGCTTCTGAATCTTTCTATTTGGATAACCTGTAAGCATCTTTGAATCAGCATGTTCAAAAGTGAATTAATTATCATCCATAAAAGGAAGAAATTATCTTCCACTTCCTGTGTTTGCTGAATTGGTTAATAGCTTCATCATATAGATAGCAATACAGGACTACAATTTTAGCATCTGCTCTAAAGCCTCTCGTTTTCTCTGCCATCATATTAAATGAGTTACTGAGTTGAATCCTTATAGGGCTTCAAAATGTCATCTCACCCGTCTATTCCCACTTCTGACAATTTTAGACATTTTCTCTTTGCTTGGAGGGTTGCCACTGCCACCTAACTGGTCTCCCATACCTCCAATCTCTCACCTTTGTACTCTATCTCCAAGCGCCATTTCTGTTGGATCCAGTTTTGATTATGGCCCAATAGCATCGCTGGCTAGGGCTTGTCTGTGGTGGCGGTTGTGGAGCACTGTAATGGAAATGACAACAGTTGCTTCTCTCAAGAAATTCTCCTCACGTAGTACTTTTGGTGAGAGTTGATGAGCCTGTAAGAAAAAGAGTTAAGAGGTGACAGTCGACAAGCTAGATGAGAAGACACATGGAGATGATAGACAAAGGCAATGTGCTGATACACCATTCACTAATCTTGCATCCTGCTTCATGTACTGTTCAGAACCCCTCATGATTGTAGAAATGCGAATGAAAGAAAAGCTAAATTCTACTTCTCATTTATTTGATTGCCAAAGATGTAGTAGTAGTAGTAATAATAATAATAATAATAATAATAATAATAATACATGTGGGAGAATATATGGAGAAACATGCATGCTCTTTACACATAAAGGTGTTGTAATTGGTATACTTCTCCTTTGTGACTATGACTTAGTAATACCTATCAAAATAAAAGAAAAATTACTCATCCTTTGACCTGGCAACATTGTTTTTAGGGATTTATTTTCTAGATATATTTGTATGCATGTGCAGGTAACTTTGTAGCATTGATTTTAGTGTAAGAAATAGAAAATTTTATTGCCTGACAATAGAAAGCTGAGTAAATGAATTATGGCTTAACTACACACTGGAATCTTATATAGTTGATAAAAACAATATACACACATGCATATATAAATATGAAGTAATATCTAAAATGTGTTAAATGAAACAAATAAAATTGATAATGTAAAAACAGATATATGTGTTTTTATTTGTATAAAAGGAACACATGCACATATATACATATATATGCATCAATCAAAATAATTTGATATATTAATTTTTTTTACCCAATTACCTTTCCTTCCATTCAACCAGGAGCAAAGTGCAGGATATAGAAATCATTTTTGTAGCCATTGAGCTACAAAAGCAAGGTCCTTGTGGAGAAACAGAAAGGGCAAATATAGGTATATAAATAACTCAGTAGCATTGTATAATATTAGATGATTTAAGAGAGGGGCTTATAAACTCAGAATATCATTTCTTGGACTAGGTTGGTGAGAAGGAAAGTGAGTGGGGAAGCTCAGAGGAAAAAGATCCTGTGAGTTCCTGTGATAGGTTACGGTTAATAGGGATTGAAAACTGATGGGGATGTGTATATCATTTTGTAAATAGAGCTTATAGAAGATGTAAGAGCTTAGAGTAAAATAAATGATGAAGTATGTTTATGATATAAGTTAAAAACTTAAATTCCTATAGGTAACTGGCCAAAAATGTAAATAAATGCCATAGGTACTGGAATTCAAACTAGAGAAAATCAAACTGGGAAACTCATGCTGTAATTACCAGCTCCAGCCAATTTTTCTCAAGTGAGAATATAAACCTAATGTTCCCGGATCTTCTGATTTTTAAGCTAGAAATCTAAATTTCATTTGAAATACCACGATGTTTACATGTTCCCCCAAACAAGCAACAAACAAACAAGAATACTGTATGGACATGCAAAACACATTTGCAAGTCACCTCTTTGTAATTCTGGCATAGGCTGTTGGATCTGGGCCGGCTGGCCAGTGGTGTCCTCTCTGAATGTAGTGGGAGATGAGATTTCTTTGTTCCTAAGAACAGCACAGAAGTGGCAAAAGTTCTGAAGCTTTTTGAATTTCCTGAAGGTTTTGAGAGGTAGGGAGACGGGGGGGGGGGGGGAGAGAAACGAGAGAGAGAGAACTTGGAATCCCATACCAGGGACACAGCAGGAGAGAGGACTGAAGATGAGATTGCATTGAAGAATTTTTGGTGATGACCAGAGTAGATAGATAATAACACAGACCAAATGCTCCCATCCTCCTCTCTTGAAGGCTTGAGACCAAATAAATTCAAATAAATTTAAAATCCTAAAACGTGTAAGCTATCTAGGAAGACTGTGTGTGTGTATGTGTGTGTGTGTGTGTGTGTGTGTGTCTTTCTATATGTATGTTGGGAAGATTGTCAATTTAGGAGAGATCAGATTGCTTCTACCTCATAAAATGGAAACTAACATAAAAATTAACTGCAGCTATGGAAGAACTACAGTGTTGTATTTTAAACACTGGCCGTTGAGACTTCCAGACCAGCTCTACAAGAAACACTTAAGAAAGTATTAAACATAGAAGAAAAGAAAAAAAGAATGACAACGCCCTTCAGAAGAATGCTTGGAAAAGATTGAAAACACACATGAATCAATCCAAAATCAAAAGAAAGACAGCAAACAAACAGCAGCAACAACAACGAACACTGTAAGAACCTCATGATAAGTATAAACTTTCACATCTCAATAATTAGACTGTGAATGGACTAAATGCACCACTAAAAAGACATAGAATGGCAAATTGGATAAAATATCATGAGGCTACAATATATTGTCTCCAAGAGACTTTTCTCACCAGAAAGAACACTCACGTACTCAAAGTCAGAGGATGGGAAACAAAATTTCAGGAGAATGGAACAAAAAAGAAAGTAGGAGTAGCGATCTTAATATTGGACAAAATACCCTTTAAGCTATCAAAAATTTAAAAAAACACAGAAGGTCACTACATAGTGATAAAAGGTTCAATCCATCAGCAAGAAATATCCGTCTTAAATATATCTGCACCCAACATAGGAGCACCAACTTTCATAAAGCAGTTTCTAGGTAAACTTAAAAAAAATGACTCTAACACTATCATAGCTGGGGACTTAATCACCCCACTTAAACAACCCTAGATAGATCATCAAGACAAAAAAAAGTCAACAGGGAGATCTAGAACCTCAATGTGACACTTGACCAAATGGACTTGATACTTACAGAACACTCCACCCAACAGCCACAGAATATACATTCTACTCATCACCACATAGAATGTACTCTAAGTTAGACCACATTCTTTGCCATAAATTAAGGAAAACCAAATTCCATAAGATTGAAATACTGCCATGCACTTTCTCAGACCACAGTGGAATAAAAATAAATATCAATACCAACAAAGTTCCCCTCAAGCCCACAAAGACATGAACACTAATCACCATAATGCTAAATAACTCCTGGGTCAACATGAAATTCAAAACAGAGATTAAACGATACCTGGAACAAATGAAAACAAATGTCTTATCAAAATCTCCGGGAAGCCATGAAATCAGTCCCAAGAAAGCAATTCATATCATTACAAACACACATGAAGAAAAGGGAAAGATCACAAGTTAACAGCCTAACAAATCATCTAAGGAAGCTGAAAAAGCAAGACCACCAAAACTCTAACTTCAGCAGAAGAATCCAGATCACCAAAATAAAAGCCCAAATTTGGGACATAGAAGACAAAAGGATAATACAAAAAAATCAATGATACCAAAGGCTGGTTTTTTCGAAAGCATGCATAAGATTGACAGACCCCTAGCCAGACTGACCAAGAAAAAGAGAGAAAAAGCCCAAATAAGCACAATCAGAAATGCAAAAGATGAAGTTACAACTGACCCTGGAGAAATAAGAAAGATTATCAGAGATTACTAGGTACACCTGTATGGAAACAAACTTGAAAACCTAAATGAAATAGAGGACTTTCTTTCATCACACAACCTCCTCGGGTTGAAACAAGAAGAAATTGAGACCCTAAATAGACCAATAACCACCCAGGAAATCGACTATGTCATAAGAAAACTACCTACTAGAAAAACCCCTGATTTTCCAGCAGAATTCTACAAAACATACAGGGAGGAGCTGATACAAATTCTATTGAAAGTATTCCAGGTAATCGAGAAAGATGGAACTCGCCCCAAATGATTTTATGTAGCTAACATCACATTGATAACCAAACTGGGTAAAGATTCAACAAAGAAAGAAAACTACAGGCCAATATCCTTGATAAACACAGATGCTAAATTCTCAAAAAGATTCTAGAAAACTGGATCCAACAACACATCTCAAAAATCATCTTCCATGACCAAGTAGGCTTCATCCCTGGGATGCAGGGCTGGTTCAACATCTGAAAGATCTTAAATGCAATTAAATACATCAACAGATATAAAGACAAAAACCACATGATTATATCATTAGACGTGAAAAGTACTTTTGACAAAATCCAGCATCCCTTCTTGATGAAAAACCCTCGAATATTTAGACATAGATGGGACATACCTCAAAATGGTAAGAGCCTTCTATGAGAAACCTACAGCCAACATATTGCTAAACAGACAGAAATGGAAACAATTTTGTCTAAAAACAAGAACAAGACAAGGATGCCCACTCTCACCCCTCCTGTTTAACATAGTATTGGAAGTACTAGCTAGAGCAATCTGGCAAGATAAGGAAATCAGGGGTATCCAAATAGTAAAAGAGAAAGTTAAGTTATCCCTCTTTGCAGACGACATGATCCTATACCTTGAAAACGCAAGAGACTCTGTCAAAAATCTCCTTGTACTGATAAAGGACTTTGGCAAAGTCTCAGGGTGTGAAATAAATGTGCAAAAGACAGTCGCATTCCTATACACCAACAATAAACAAACAGAAACCCAAATAAAAAGCACAATCCCATTCACAATACCCAGAAAAAAAAAAATCAAATACCTTGGCATCTTCCTAACCAGAGATGTGAAAGTCCTTTACAACGAAAACTATAAAACACTGCTCAAAGAAATCAAAGATGACACAAACAAATGGAAAAATATTCCACACTCATGGATCAGAAGAATCAACATTGTAAAGGTGTCCATTCTACCCAAGGCTAGCTACAGATTTAATGCAATATCCATTAAATTGCTAGCAGCTTTCTTTTCAGACCTGGAAATGACAATACAGGAATTCATATGGAAACATAAATGACCACAAATAGTCAAAACAATCTTCGGCAAAACAAACAAACAAACAAACAAAAAAGCAAGAAGTATCACACTCCCAGACTTTAAACTTTATTATAAGGCTATACTAGGTTGGGCTCAGTGGCTCAGCTTGTAATCCCAGTACTTTGGAAGTCTGAGGGGAGTAGATTGCTGAGCCTGTGGTTTTGAGACCAGCCCAGGCAACTTGGTGAGACCTCGTGTATACAATAAATCAAAAATTAGCTGTGCATGGTAGCAAATGCCTATAGTTCAGGTGACTTGGAAGGCTGAGGCAGACTGATCACCAGAGCCCCGCAGGTCAATGCTGGGGTGACCGTGAGTGTGTCACTGCAGTCCAGCCTGTGTGACAGAATGAGACTCCAACTAAAAACAAAAACAAAAACAAAACTATAATAATCAAAACAGCCTGGTATTGGTACAAGAACAGGTATATGGACCAATAGAAAAGGATAGAGATTCCAGAAGCAAAACCTCAATTTCTCAACCAACTCATCTTTGACAAAGCCTCCACCACTAACCACTGGGGAGAGGAGAACCCATTCAGTAAATGATGCTAAGAAAACTGGCTGACCACATGCAGAAGATTTAAACAAGACCTCTACCTATCACCATACCCAAAAAGTCAACTCTAAATGGATCAAAGACCTAAATATAAAACCTCAAACTATAAGATTCTTAGAAAATGTAGGAGACAGCCTTATGGAAATTGAAACTGGCAACCAATTCCCGATTAAAACCCTAAGTGCTCATGCCATAGGAGATAAGATAGACAAGTGGGGCCTCATCAAACTGACAAGCTTCTGCAAAGTAAAGAAACCTTCAAGAGAGCAAGGAGACAGCCCATGGACTGGGAAAAAAATATTTGCCAACTGTATATCTGACAAAGGCCTAACATCTAGGACCTACAAGGAACTCAAATGCAATGAAAGGAAAAAAAAAAAGCAAAACAAAACAAAACAAGAAACAAACAGCCCCATTACAAAGTAGGCCAAAGGTATGAATAGGCACTTCTCAAAAGAAGACTTACAAGCAGCCAACAGATGCATGAAAAAATGCTCAACCTCACTAGTCATCAAAGAAATGCAAATTAAAACCACACTGAGATACCACCTAACTCCAGTCAGGATGGCCATCATCAATAACTCAGAAAAGAACAGATGCTGGAGAGAATGAGGTGAAAAGGAAACACTTCAACACTGTTGGTGGTAGTGTAAACTAGTACAACCTCTGTGGAAAACAGTTTGGCAATTCCTAAAAGGTCTAAAAATCGATCTTCCATATGACCTTGCAATCCCTCTACTGGGAATATAGCCGGAGGAACTCAAATCACTCTATGAAAAAGATACCTGCACATTATTGCAGTATTGTTCACAATAGCAAAAACATGGAACCAACCGTCCTGCTCATGGAATGAGAACTGGATAAAAAAAAATGTGGTACATAATGATGGAATATTACACAGCCATAAAGAAGAACAAAATTATGAACTTTACAGCAACTTGGTTGGACTTAGAGTCTATAATACTGAGTAATGTATCCCAGAAACAAAGAACTGAGTATCACATGTTCTCACTCATAAGTGGGCCTTGAACAATTTTCATAATATTATAAGAAAAGGATTGTAGTAGTGGAAAATTGCTGGGAGGTTTCATGGTATTGGCAGTAGTGGGATTCTGCTGGGGGGTACACCTTATCAACAAGGGTACTTGCATACCAAACATTTGTATACTTAGCCCTGAATTGTACCCAACATCTTTATAATAAAAAATTAAATAAATAAATAAATAAAAGTAAACACTGGTCCTTGTAGATTGAGATTTAGATTCACTACACACACACACACATACACAGAGACATATGTTGTGTGTGTGTGTGTGTGTGTGTGTATATGTCTGTGTGTGTGTGTGTGTATATATATATATATCCCCCAATAGCTGTGTAATTGATATGCCAGAAACCATCAACAGAAGTATGGAAATTTGAAACCAAGAATTGAGCTTTCTAAATTAAACATACATTTGAATGGTGTGATATTTCACCACATGAACCCATTACTTAAAATAATAGATGAACAAGTGAACTTACTTCTCTAGCATAATCTTTTCTTACCCCATGGATCCACCTTGTGATTTAGCCTAATCAGATTACTGCTTTTTCTCGACCCTAACTCATTTTCTTCTTTACATGCTTTTGCAAGCCCTACCCCCACATCTCAACTGTTGTCTTATCCTTAGTCTGGCACTCTGACTTATTTTTAAGAGATCATTCAACCATCATCCCCTTTTCTTAAATTTCCCCTAATTTTCTCAGTATCTAAATCAACCAGTTACTCTCTAAAATTTGTAGCTTTTGGTTCATACTGTATGTAACATATTCACCAAATTGTCATATGGCTTCCAGAATACATGCTTGTCTTTTTCAGTAGTCTGTGATCCTCTGAGAGAGGACTCGTGTGTTTTCCCAGGATGTCAAGCATGTATCATTTCTTGAATAAAAGAAAACTTCAGTTTGTATTTTTCTCTGAGTATTAAGGTATTGCTGCACCTTTAATTCAGTAACAAATATGACAAACATTTTTGCTCTAAGGTCAAGTGTGGTGTTCTATGTCAGTGGTTTCTAAATAGCTACACATAGGCCTCTAGTTGCTTTAAGAAATACTAATGCCCAGGACATGCAAGTCAGAATTACTAGGAGTGGAAACTAAGCATCTGTATTTTTTTTTACAACTCCACAAGTGATTCCAATGCACAATCAAGTTTGAAAATCAGTGTTTTACAGATTTTAAAATCTCATCTAATATTAACAATGACTTCTAGAGAACATACTTTGTTTGCTATAGCTTCTATGCACTTTTTTGCTCCATTTATTTAACCTTAAGGCTCTTTGGAGTCTTGGACTAGTCTACAACTCTGAGCCCAGTTGCTATCTAAAAACTGAAGAAAATACTTGTTTTGCTTGTTTTTACAGGGTTGTTCTAAAGATTCAATGAGATCTAGGGAAGTGTCTTGTGAACTATAAAGTGCAGTAAACATATTTGATCTTGCTCTTACCAGATGCATATTTTCTTTCTTTACATATTTTATTTATTTCTTGTAAATGAATTGGCTTCCAAAGCAATTCTAAGCAAAGTGAACAAAGCTGGAGGCATCACATCACCTGACTTCAAATTATACTAAAAGGCTGTAGTACACAAAACAGCGTGGTGCAAGAGCAGACACAAGGAACAGTGGAACAGAATACAGAATCCAGGAGTAAACCTAAATATCTACAACCAACTGATCTTTGACAAAGAAGACAAAACCATACACCGGGGAAAGCACACCCTATTTAAATGGTGCTGGGAAAATTGGATAGCTACATGCAGGAAAATGAAACTTGATCCTTTTCTCTGACATATCTGAAAATTAATTCAAGGTAGATTAAAGACCTAAATGTCAGACCATAAACCATAAAAATCCTAGAGGAGAACCTTGGAAAAACTCTTATGGATATTGACCTAGGCCAAGAATTTATGACTAAAACCCCCAGAGCAAATACAACAAAAACAGAAACAAACAAGTGGAACTTAAACGAAAAAGCTCTGTACATCAAAGGAAACATTCAACAGAGCAAATAGGTAGCCTACAGAATGGGAGAAGATATTTACAATCTAGACATCTGACAAAGGACTAATATCCAGTATCTACAAAGACTTCAAACAAATCAGCAAGAAAAAAGCAAATAACCCCATTAAAAAGTGGGCAAATTATGTGAACAGACATCACTCAAAAGAAGATATACAAATGGCCAACAAACATACGAAAAAATACTCAACATCATTCATCATCAGGGAAATGATGAATTAAAACCATAATGAGATACCACTGCACACAACTCAAAATGGCCATTATTTAAGAGAAAAAAAGATGCTGGTGCAGATGCAGAGAAAAAGGAACACTTATACACTGTCGGTGGGAGTGTAAATTAGTGCAACCTCTATGGAAAGTGGTATGGAGATTACTCAAACAAGTAAAAGTTGATCTACTATTTGATCCTGCAATTCTAGTACTCGTTATATAACCAAAGGAACTGAGGTCGTTATATAACAAAGACACCTACACGGACATGTTCATTGCATCACAATTCACAATTGTAAAGATGTGGAACAAACCTAAATTCACACAACCCAACCAGTAGATAGTGAAAATGAGGTATAT
>CAUYQG010155529.1:0-15916 GCA_963574415.1 Tarsius wallacei
TAAAGGGGGCAGGAGTTGTGATTTTAACATCAGACAAAACTTTTAGGCTATGAAAAATTTTAAAAGATTCAGGAGGACACTACAAAATAAGAAAAAGTTCAATCCATCAACAAGAAATATCCATCTTAAACATACATGCACACAACACCAGAGCATCAGCATTTATAAAGCAATTATTAAGTAAACTAAAAGAAGATATTGATTCTAACACTATTATAGCTGTGGACTTAAATACCCCACTAACAACCCTAGATAGATCATCAAGGCAAAAAAAAAAAAAAAAAAGAGAGAGAGAGAGATCTGGAACCTCAACTTGACACTTGACCAAATGGACTTAATAGATAGTTATAGAACACTCAACCCAACACCCACAGAATATACATTCTACTCATCATCACATGGAATGTAATCCAATATTGATCACTCACTTAGCAGACCACAGTGGAATAAAAATCAGTATGAACACCAACAAAATTCTGCCAAACCCCACAAAGACATGGACACTAAACAGCATGATGCTAAATGACTCCTGGGTCAACACAGATATCAAAACAGAAATTTAAAGATTCCTGGAAACAAATGAAAATGAAGAAACATCTTACCAAATCCTCTGGGATACCGTGAAAACAGTTTTAGCAGGGGTATCTATATCTCTGAAAACAAATATCAAGCAAATGGAAAGATCACAAGTTTACAGCCTGACAAACTACCTAAGGAAAATGGAAAGGCAAGAACACCAAAACCCTAAATTCAGCAGAAAAATTCAGGTCACCAAAGTAAGAGCCCAAAAATATCATAGAAAAAATCAACAAAACAGAAAGCTGATTCTTTTAAAGGATAAACAAGATTGATGGATGCCTAATCAGAAGGACCCATAAAAACAACAAAAAAAGCCCAAATAGGCACAATTAAAACACAAAAAATCAAATCACATCCGACCTCGAAGAAACACAAAAGATCAACAGAGATTACTATGCACACCTGTATGGAAACAAACACTTTAAACTAAAAGAAATGGAGGACTTTCTGACATCACACAACTTCCCAAGGTTGAACAATAAGACATTTAGACATTAAGTCGACCAGTAACAGTCCAGGAAATTTGCTCCTTCATAAGAAAAGCACAAAAAAAAAAAAATTTTAAAAATAAAAACAAACCTGGGTCAGATGGGTTTCCAGTAGAATTCTACAAAACATACAAGGAGGAGCTGATATCAATCCTATTGAAAGAATTCCAGGCAATCACGAAAGATGGGACTCCCCCCAAATCATTTTACAAAGTTAACATAACTAATACCCAAACCAGGTAAAGATCTAAAAGAGAAGAGAACTACAAGCCAATATCCCTGACCAACATAGATGCACAAATTCTCAACAAGATCCTAGCAAATCACATCCAACCACACATTGCAAAAATCATCCACCATGACCAAGTAGGCTTCATTCCTGGTATGCACCACTGGTTCAACATTCACAAGACCATAAATGTACTTGAATACATCAACATATGTAAAAACAAGAACCATATGATTTTATTATTAGATGTAGAAAAAGTTTTTAATAAAATCCAGCTTCCTTTCTTGATAAAAACCCTAGAACACCTAGGCATAGAAGGAATACACCTCAAAATAGTAAGTGCCATCTATGATAAACCCACAGCTAGCATATTGCTAAATGGACAGAAACTGGACACCTTTTCCCTGAAAATCAGAAGAAGACAAGGCTGTTCATTCTCACCCCCTTATTCAACATTGTGTTAGAAATTCTGGCTAGGGCAATTAGACAAGAGAAGGAAATCAGGGGTATCCAAATAGGAAAAGAGGAAGTTAAGTTATCCTTCTTGCTGACAATATGATCCTATACCTTAAAAATCCAAGAAAGTCTGTCAAAATCCTCCTGGCACTGGTAAAGGACTTTGGCAAAGTCTCAGTTTACACAATAAATACGCAAAAGAAAGTTCATTCCTATACACTAACAACAAAGAGGCAGATAGCCAAATAAAAAGCACTATCCCACTCACAACAGTCACTATTAAAATGAAATACTTCAGCATCTTCCTAACCCAAGAAGTGAAAGACCTTTACAGTGAAAACTAAAAAACACTGATCAAAGAAATCCAAGAAGACACATTCCAAATGTAAAACTATTTCATGCCCATGGATGGGAAGAATCAGCATTGCTAAGATGTCCATCCTACTAAAGACAATTAAATTAACACAATACTCACTAAATTACCAGCATCATTCTTCTCATACCTGGAAATGACAATACAGAAGTTCATATGAAGACATAAACAGCCACAAATAGCCAAAACAATCCTCAGCATAAGAAACAAAGCAGGAAGTATTACACTTCCAGACTTTAAATTTTACCATAAAGCTACATTAACCTAAACATTCTGGTGTTGGTATAAGAACAGGCATATAGACCAATGGTACAGAATAGCAATTCTGGAAACAAAACTTCTGTTTCTCAACCAACTCATCTTTGACAAATACTCCGCCAACAATCACTGGGGAGAGGAGAACCTATTCAGTAAATGATATTGGGTAAACTAGCTAACCACATGAAGAAGAATGAATCAAGATCCCTACCTATCACCATACACAAAAATCAACTCCAAATGTATCAAAAACCTAAATATAAAACCTCAAGCTATAGGAATCTTAAAAAACACAGAAGACATCCTTATGGAAATCAGAGTAGGAAACCAATTCCTGATCAAAACCCTAGATTTCCATGCTAAAAGAGATAAGGTAGACAAGTGGGATCTCATTTAACTGAAATGCTTCTGCAAGGCAAAAGAAACCATCAAGACAGTTACAAAATGGAAAAAATATTTGACAACTTTATATCTGACAAAGGTCTAACATCAAGGATCTACAAAGAAGTCAAACATGCTGAAAGGAAAAAAAAACAAACGGCCTCATTAAAAAGTGGGCAAAAAACATGGATAGACACTTCTCAAAAGAAGATATACGCAGCTAACAGTCACATGAAAAAGTGCTCAGCCTCACTAATCATCAGAGAAATGCAAATCAAAATCGCATTGAGATACCACCAAACCTCAGTAAGAATGGTCATCATTAATAAAACAAACTGATGCTGGCAAGGATGCAGAGAAAAGGGAATGCTTCTACACTACTTGTGAGAATGAAAATTAGTTCAACCTCTATGGAAAACAGTGTGATGATTTCTAAAAGAGCTAGAAATTGACCTTCCATATTACCCAGCAATCCTTCTGCTTGGAATACATCTGGAGGAACTTAAATCATTCTACAAAAAAGATACCTGCACATACATGTTTATTGTAGCACTATTCACAATAGCAAAAACATGGACCCAACCATGATGCCCATCAAAACTGAACTGGATAAAAACAAAATGTGGTACATATAGATGATGGAATATTATGCAGCCATAGGAAGGACAAACATATGGACTTTGTAGCAAATTGAATGGATTTAGAGTCTATAGTTCTCTGTGATCTATCACAGAAACAAAGGACAGAGTACCACATGTTCTCACTCATAAGCAGAATCTACAAGGAAGGGATTGGCAGTAGTGGGATACTGTCGGGGGTGGTGGGGGGACACAACATCAATAAGTGTACCTGATCTTGAACCAGGCAAAGTGGAGACCAAAGTGAGGCCCAAACTTTACCTATACAATGACTACTTATTACTAATACCCCACATATTTAAAACAAATAAATAAGTGAATATCAATTCCTCATGAGATTTTCAAACTTCTCATAATGTTATTGTTAGCAATCTAATACATCTTTGACAGAAGAAATAATGATTTTCTAATTTAGGCTGCATTGTAAAAATAGTGGGATGTTTTAAATTTAATAAAAATATATTTATCATCTTCTATAAACTGAAAGCAACCCAGTTCAAAGTATGCTTGTGATACAACCTGACAAAGATAATACTGATTAAAGACTGTAGATTAATTTTACTTATGTGAGAGGGTGAACGTATAACTTCTCAATCATATTGAAATACATTTGAGAGTAAAATAATGTGTTATTGATGATTTTAATAGAGCAATAAGCATGAAATTCAAGCCATTCTATAAAAGAGAGAACATTTTGTCACCATAATTATATAATTTCTGATGTGCTGGAATATTGATTGAGTGGGTAAATACATCACTTTGAAGCAAAGCATGTAAAAAATCATTTTATAACAATGTCCTTAGTTCAACTAAACCATTGTTTGTGAGAGACAAGATTGATTTAATAATATTATTAGTTATGAGACAAAGGAAAATATTTTTGCTCTATTTTATTAAAGTCTACATGAATCATCAGATGTATTCTAATAATTGAATCTTAAACATGCTTTAAATGCATATCTTAGAATTAATGAAAAATATATAATGACTGTATTATTATATTATAATATGATAAGTTAGCAAATGTTTTAAGACATATGAATATTATAAAAATCATTTAAAAGACATTTTAAAAATATAAAATGCATGTATTTTAAAGGAAAACAAAAACATTGAAGACAGATATTTCCATGTTAAAATATATTTACTTATATCATCATCTCATTTCAGTTGTGATATTTAAAAATCTGCTGCTAAATCTGTACTAAAAGTCATATTTTGTTTTACATCTTAGTGAGACTGGTACTGGGCTAGTTCAGCATATATTTTTTAAAGTGGTAATTTTGCAAACAATTGAATGCTTATAATAGATATTTGATATTTATCTAATCTCTACTGATCTTGTTAATAAAATGTCAAATAGAAAGATTAAAAGGAAGTACTATGTGAAAGCTAAGAAAGAATATATTCTCAATTTCAGAAATTTTGTTGAACTTCATCAGGTTGGGAAAAAGTTAAATGATAATACCAAAGATGGGCAGAATCTTTGCTTCAAGGAAGTAGTTTTGATTCTCTAGAAAACATACTCCCCATGAGGCCATAAAACCCTCAAAGAGGGTTCTTAAGGATTGAAAACATGTATATATTATAATAGTTTTGTCCTAGGAAATGCCCATGCACAGCTTTTTTAGCTACACTGGAATTTAAGACAAAATATATTAGGAATCACAAGAAACAGACTCAAAGGTGTTGAATTCCACTTGAGATGAGAAGGCAAACTGATGTTGAAGGATTTCATTAAAAAGCTAAACAAGCAGTAGCTATGAAGAATCCAGGCTGAATTTGCAGATGGATGCTAGAGGAGGACTGAAACTTATTTAGCTGCATCAAGCAGCAGATTACTGTTTTCAGGGATATAGGTTTCTGGAGGAGATTTTTCTCTGAGAATATCAGTAGATACTTCATATAAGCATTGAGTAAAAGATTTGCTATTGAAATGGTGATTTTTTTTAACTACACAGAGAATGATCGAGCCATAACACTTCTGGCATTTGAAAATAACTTTCCTGAATACAAAAAATAATGGCCTACAGACAAGTTCCTTCTACTGGGGGATATAAAAATGCTTACTGAATAAATATATTTGAATAAATAGAGCAGAAGCCAAGATGACCACTGTGGAGCAGCAGATCGGTGCAACTCTTACGTAGTAAGACAGAGAGTAGGGATTCCACTGCTGTTAGACAAAGATACCCAGAACACCAGTGAATGGGTTAAATATTGTGAACCCAGTGAAGGGCATTGTAAGTGCACAAGCTCCAGAAAGTCATGGAAGATGCAGAATTCCAGGTACTTCATCCCCACCCTGTACCAGGCACACACAGAAAGGGAAGATCTGTTGAGAGAAGGATAGTGGTGAATGAGTATGAGACAATTTGGATCAGTTAACCCCATCCCAACAGTGTGTGAAACATCAGTTTCACATGGAAAGAAACCTAGTCAGGTTGCAGTGGTGGTTGCCAAGGTGGAATGAAGAGTGGTCCCTGTGTGAGGAAAACCTACCTGCAGGGTGAATCTGACTGACATACTTGCCACAGGCAGTTCGTAGAACAACAGACCAGTGCCTCTCTTGCAGGGCAAGGCAGACAGTGGGGATCCAGCTGCTAATTAAAGGAGCCACTCTGAACATGTTTGGAAGAGTGAAACTTCCCACACCCATTTGGGGTTGCCTTGAATACATAGAGACCAAAAGGGCATGCACAGGAAACCAGATACCACATCCCCCTGCTGCAAGCTAGGCATGTACAGGAGCTGAGTCCATGCTCAGTGAGGGAGGAGGGCAAGCAATTTAGGGACATGATGGACCTGTTCAGAACCATTTCATTCACCAATCATAAGGGGGCCAGAAACTAGCCCGACTAGTTTATCATCAGAGAGAAAGTTGTAGTAACAAGAACCTACCACATAATAGGGCTCCTCCCTCTCTCACTGGACAAATGCAGAAGGGAAGAGCAGGCTACTCTCAGAATTTTAAAGAGACAGAACATGAAAAAGCAGCCACCAGAGCACAAACAATGAAACCCCCAGAACAACATGCCCAGTTGACAACCACAGAAATAAGATAATGGATAGCACAAATGAACAGGAACCAAGATAAATAAAGCAAAATTCAAAGAAATTGTACCGGTAGTAAAGCAGAGATGGTCAACTTAAAAGGCCAACTCAAAAATAATGGAAATAAAGTGTTTCATCCTCAAGATCAATAACAATGTAACAAGTATTGGAAACAGGCTCAACCAAGCAGAAGAAAGAATCTCAGACCTTGAAGACCAAAATATAAAATTAATACAGTTTGTTAAAAACATAGAATACAATCTCAAAAAGAAGAAAAAAACTTCTGAGAGCTGTGTAACTTGGACAAAAAACCAAACCTACACAAATTGTTATTCCCAAAGCAGAAAGTGAAATTGAGAATACCATGGAACAAGTGCTCCATGTGGTATTTCAAGAGAATATCCCCTATTCTGCTAGAGAGATGATGATCTATCTGTGAGAGATTCAGAGAATCCCTGCAAGATATTGCATGAGAAGGCCATCACCAAGACACATAGTAATCTGCCTCCAAAGAGTAAGCACAAAGAAAAAAAATCCTAAAGGCAGCAACAGCAAAAGTCCAGACCGCCTACTGGGGAAAATCCATCAGAATCACTGCAGACTTATCTGTAGGAATACTATATGCCAGAAGGGATTGAAGTCTAATTCATAATGTTCTTAAAGATGAACAATTTCAACCCAAAATTTCCTACCCAGAAAGGTAAGTTTCATCAATGATGAAGAACTAAAATACTTCCCAGACATTAAATCCCTTAGTGAATATGTCTACCCATGCACAAGCCCTTTAGGACACATTTAAGAAGGTGTTATGCACAGGGGAAAAAAAAAAAAGATCACTCTCATCACATAAGTACAGGAAACACCAAATTAGCAGAGCATACAGAGCACCCACAAAAATGAAAACATACATATATAAACACACAAAAAAATAAAACAAAACAAAGAAACTTCATAGGAGTCCTATGACAAAAATAAACTCTTATATATCAACAATAAACTTGAATGTGAATGGACTAAATGTACCACTGAAGACACATAAATGGCAAACTGGATTAAAAAAACATGATGCAACAATCAGTTGTCTCCAGGAAACTCATCTCATTGCAAAAGACACACACGAACTCATGGAATTGGGAACAGGAAAATGACCTCTCAGGTGAATAGAAACAGAAGAAACAGACATAGCTATTCTAATATTCAACAAAGTAGTCTTCAAGCCATCAAAAATTAAAAAGACCATGAAAGGATACAACATAACAATGAAAGGCCCAGTCTACCAGCAAGAAATATCCATCTTAAACATATATGAACCCAACACATAAGCACCTGTTTTATAAGAAAATTGCTAAACAAACGAAAAGAGGACATTGTGTCTCACACAATCAGAATTGGATGCATAAGTACACCACTATCAGCTTTGGATAGATCATCGAGGCAAAAACCAACAAGGAGATCCAGAACTTCAACTAAATACTCAGTCAAGTGGACTTAATAGACCTCCACAGAACTCTTCACGCAAAAAATACAGAGTGTACCTTCTACTCATCATCGCATGAAGTACTACAAGATCCATCACATTCTGAGACATAAATCAAGCATAAGAAAATTTCAAAAGACCTAAATAATACCACACATGTTTTCATATCACAGTGATATAAAAATAAATATCACCACCTCCCAAAACCTACAAAGATAATGACTCTAAACAACATGCTGTTGAACAACTTCTGGGTCAACATGGAAATCAAGACAGAAATTGATGGTCTCCTGGCCAGATTGACCCCACCCCCCCCAAAAAAAAGAAAAGAGAGAGAGAGAAAACACCCACATAACACAATTAGAAACACAAAAGGTGAAGTCATCACTGACCCTAAGTAAATTTAAAAGATTATCAGAGATTAGTATAAAAGCCTGCAGGCAAATAAACTAGAAAACCTATAGGAAACGGAGCACTTTCTGCCATCACACAATGTCCCAAGATTGAAACAAGAAGAAAATTGAAACTTTAAATAGCCCAATAACAATCCAGGAATCCAACTCAGTCATAAGAAAGCCACCTACTGGCTGGGTGTAGGGGCTCATGACTATAATCCCAGTACTTTGAGAGGTGGAGGCAAGAGGATTGCCTGAGCCCTTGGGTTTGAGACCAGCCTGGACAATATGGAAAGGCCTCATCTCTACAATAAATAAAAAAAGCAGCTATGCATGGTGGCTGACGCAGAAGGATTGCTGGAGCCCAGAAGTTCAAAGTTGCGGTAGCCATAAGAGTGCCACTGCACTCTAGCCTGGGTGACAGAATGAAATTCTGACAAAAAAAAGAGAAAACTACCTACCAAAAATAAGCCCTTGAGCAGATGGCTTCCAAGCTGAATTCTAAAAGACATATAAGGTGGAGCTGCTACCAAATTTTTTTAAAAGCATTCCAGGCAATTGTGAAAGATGAAATTCTTCAAGTCTTTTTATGAAGCCAACATAATAATGATACCCAAACATGGCAAAGAGCCAACAAGAAAAGAGACTTAATAGGCCAATTGCCTTGATGAACATATAAGCAAAAATTCTCAACAAAATTTAAGCAAGTCAGATTCAAAAACACATCTCAAGGATTATCCTGGGATGCAGGGCTGATTCAACATACACACTTTCATAAATGTAATCCAGCAGATCAACAGATGTAAAACCACGAATCACATGATTATATTATTAGATACAGAAAAAACATTTAACACAATCCAGCATTCCTCCTTGATAAAAACCGTTGAGAACCTTGGCATAGAAGGAGTATTCTTCACACCAGTAACTCATCTATGATAAACCCACAGCCAACATTTTACTCAATTGGCAAAAATTAGAAGCATTTCCCTGAGAACAAGATCTAAATGATCTCCTGTTCATCATAGTGTTGGAAGCTCTAGCCAGACCAATCAGGAAAAAGAAGGAAATCAGGGGTATCCAAATAAGAAAACAAGAAGTCAAGCTATTCTTCTTTGTGGTCGATATGATTCTATATCATGAAAACCCTAGAGTATCTGTCAAAAGCCTTCTCACACTGATAATTGACTTTGGGAAAGTCTCAGGGTCCAAAATCAATGTACAAAAACAGTTACATTTCTATACACCAGCAACAAGCAGACAGAATGCCAAATTAAAAGCACAATCCCATTAACAATAGCCACAAAAAATGAAATGCCTTGGCATACACCTAACCAGAGAAGTGAAAGATCTTTACAATGGGAACTACAATATATTGCTCAAAGAAATCAAGGATGACACAAACAAATGGAAAAACATTCCATGCTCATAGATTGGAAGAATCAATATTGTCAAGATGTTCATTCTACCTATGGCAATTTACAGATTCAATGCAATATCCATCAAATTACCAACATCATTTTTCTCAGACCTGGAAATGATAGCACAGAAATTCATATGAAAATAAAAACAGAGCACAAATAGCCAAAATAATTCTCAGGAAAAGGAACAATGTAGGAAGTATAACACTTTTCGACTTTAAACTTCACAATGAGGCTACAGTAACCAAAGCAGCCTGGTGTTTGGTAAAAAGAATAGTCACATAGACCAATGGAACAAGACAGAGCTTACAGAAGCAAAAACTCAATCTCTTAACCAACTCATCTTCAACAAAGTCACCAGTAACAACCCCTGGGGAAAGAAGACCAGCTTTAGCAAACAGTGCTAGGAAAACTGGTTGAACACATGAAGAATAATAAACCTGGACCCCTACTTATCACCATATACAAACATTTATTCTAAATGGATCACAGACCTAAACATAAAATCTCTATACTATAAGAATCACAGAAAAAATAATAAGAAACACCTTTATGCCCATCGCAGTAGTCAACCAACTTTTGGCCAAATCTCCTAAAGTGAATGCCATAAAAGCTAAGATAGACAAGTTGAAACTCATCAAACTGAAAAGGTTTGGCACAGCAAAAGAAACCATCAAGAGAGTGGGAAGACAGAGATGGGAAAAATATATTTGCCAATTACGTATCTGACAAAGGCCTAACATCCAGGGTCTACAAATAACACAAACAAACTGAAACAAACAAAAAAAAACCTATTAAAAAATGGGCAAAGGACATGACTAGACACTTTTCAAAACAAGTTATACAAGGAGCCGACAGATACATACAAAAAAAATTCTCAGTCTCACTAATGATCAGAGAAATGCAAATCAAGGCTACAATAAGCTACCACTGAACTCCTGTAAGACTGGCTATCATTAATAAATTAAAAGGAAACAACAGATGCGGGTGTAAGTTTGGAGAAAAGGGAATGATTCTACATTGTTGGTGGGAGTGCAAGCTAGTTCAACCTCTATGAAAAGCAGAGTGGTGATTCCTAAAAAGACTAAAATTTGAGCAATTCCTCTCCTGGGAATATACCTGGAAAAATATAAATCATTCTTTAAAAAAACCAAAACCCTGCACTCTCATGTTTATAGCCTCACTTTTCACAATAGCAAAAGCATGGAATCAACTCTACTGCCCATTGAAAGTGGACTGGATAAATAAATGTGGTACACATTTATACATTTGAGGTATTACATCCATAGAGAAGAAAAAATCATGAACTTCACAGCAAATTGGATGGAATTGGAGACCGTCATCATATTTGGTGATCTATCACAAAAACAAATAACTAAATACCAAATATTTTCACTCATAATCAAGACCTGAATATTAATCACATTAGCACAAGGGAGGGATCAGCAGTAGCTAGACACTGCCAGGGGTGGGAGGAAGAGGGAGGGACATAACAAAACAAAGCGTACCTGATCCTAAACTAGGGGAAGTGAGGACCAGTTGGAGGCTCAAACCATTTGCATGCAGCCCGGTTCTGTAGCTACTTCTGACTTTTACCGCACACCTTTATAAGAAAATGAAAAAGAAATATATTTGAATAAATAGAACATCTATTTGAGAAACAGACCTAATTATCATTTTTCTAAGTATCACTTTTCTAATGACCTTTTTTGATATGAAGAAACTACATATTTTATGCAATGTTTGAAATATCAGAAATATTTGCTCCTTGGAGTCTAACAGTTGCAGACCCTCAGGTCCTCATAAACTTGTCTATGGTTGGTGTTTGGGAACACTAATTATTTCCCCTCCTCTTCTACATGTTCTGATAAAATTATGAAAGAATGACAGCAGGTAGATAGGGATCAGACTATTAGTTTTATTAGAAAACACTGCCTGAAGCAAAAGCAAACTTGATTTCTGTTGTGGGTTGAATTGTGACCCCAAAATTAATAAATTAAAGTTGTGACCTTCGGTAATTCAGAATGTGATCTATTTGGAAATGTAGATGTAACTAGTTAAAATATCATACTGGAGTAGGGTGAGCTCCTAATACAACATAGTTGGTGTCCTTATATAAATAATGCCATGTGAAGAGAAAGAGATATGCATAGAGTAAAAGAAAATGTGAAGATCCATGGGGATTATTACCTACACGCCAAGGAACACCAGAGGCTACCAGAAGCTAGGAGAGAAGCATGGAACAGATTATTCTGGATAGACCTTGAAAAAAAAAAAAACCGCCTAGTCAACACCTTGATTTTGAACTTCAAGCCTCCAAAACTGTGAGACAATATATTTCTCTTATTTAGTCACCCAATATATGGCACTTTGTTATGCCAACCTTAGGAAAGTAATATAATTTTCTGCTTTTTTATATTCACTCATTCCCTTAACTGAATTTCAGAAAGTAGAATCACAATTCAGGTGGGTCATTTTGAATACTGAATTTTGCTGCTTTACCTATCAGGGAAAGAGTAGTAAAAACTCAGACAAGAATTTACTCACTGATGGCAGTAGCTCTACTACAGAAGTTCTTTCAAACTGTATTTTTTCTACTACACTTAAAGATAAATATTTACATTATAAATACTTGTGGATAAAAACTGTACATCTGCTCTTATGTCTGATTGCATTATGCTGTCTCACCTATCCATCAATTCAAAAGGCAACTCGCATTCAGAAATTCATGTACTTAAGAAGTAACTGAGTTAAATATTTTGATAACTGAGAATTGCTATGTATAAATCCAACATTAAGCACATTTCATTACAGGGAATTAATGAAATACACACTGATTTTGTGATATAAATGGATTCTTTATTCAGCTTAAATGCTGTTGATTCAGACAGATTCTGTTGATATAAGATGCCACAACAAGTCCTTTTCTATGTATTATTTTATCTGAATATAAAATAAAGAACTATTTCAAGTGATATATTTTAACAAAAGGGCAAATTACATGAACTCTAAGTTTTACAGGGTTAGAATATACTTAATTAAGGTTTTGTCAAATATCAATAACTTCATGACAATGCTCTCTAACTGATTCTAACTGGAATCTCTAACTGAATTTTTTATATACTTTTTTTTGTTTTGTTTTGTTTTGTTTTTTTTTTTTGTTGTTGTTGTTTTTTTTTGAGTTGGAGTCTCACACTGTTGCCCAGACTGGCGTGCAGTGGCCGCTCCTGGCCACCGCAGTCTAGACCTGCTAGGCTCCTTCCGCCTCAGCCTTCCAGTAGCTGGAACTACAGGCACGCGCTACGACGCTCGGCTAATTTTTTGATTTATTGTAGAGATGAGGTCTCACCAAGTTGCCCAGACGGGTCTCAAACCCGTGGGCTCAGGCAATCCACTCACCTCAAAGGCGCGGGATTACAGGCTGAGCCACCAAGCCCGGCTTTTTTATATACTTTGTATCTGTCATTTTTCTCATTTACTTTGAAGCACTCTAAATATTTTCTTGCCTGATCAATCAAATAAATACATAATTTTGTTTTTAAAATTCTGCTTTCAATCATAGACGTGTGATGAACTAATTTGCATAATATATAGATTTTATATATACAATAATAAATGTAGACTAGAAAAAAGTAACGTGATAATAATTCATTTTTTTGAATACCTGCTTTTTGTTATTTGCAAGTATTTAAACATTATAAAGATCACAGAATGATCTTTATATAATTTTGTGCGTTTAATCATTGCAACACAATAAAGATATAACATTATCCCCATGTATCCTTTATCACTATATAATAATATGCTGTACCATCTTTCTTTCCTTTTTCTCTCATTCTCTTCCTTTCTTCTTTCTTATATAATTCTTCTTTCTTCTTCTCTCATCTTTTGGTGTTGTTTAAAAACTATGTTATTCTATAAAAAACAAAATAGGGTGTGTATGATAATGTCTTCAAAATTAAAACACACAACTTAGCTACCAGAGTTAATTACATGGCATTTGCAATATATCAATATTATGATTATATATTAATGCTTTCACTATTTGATAAAAATATCAGGCATGCATTTAATCAATGTTATATCATATGGAACATCTCTGTGTATTTGAGAATGATGTAACATCACATAATACAAGTCTTACAATAAAAGGTACAAGATTAGCTCCACATGTGTTTAGTATTTTATAGGTGTATATACTTTATTTAATAATTATAAAAGTAATTCCTAAAAATATTTTCATAAATCACCTATTAACATCTCCATAGAATATATTTTTAAAATATTTGATTAGTTGATAAATGATTGATTTTCAGAGAAAAGTAAAAAAGATATTTTTTTCCTACTTTATTTTAGATACAGGAAGACACACGCATGTTTGTTACATGGACACATTGTGAATTAATGGGGATTAGGTCCCAGGTGACCCATTCTACAAATAGTGAATATTGCACCCCACAGGTAATTTCTGAACCCTAATATTACTCGCTGCCCCCCCATTAGTGTCCCCAGTGTCTATTATTTCCATCATTGTGAACTTTTAGTTTCAACATATGAGTAAAAACATGGAGTGTTTGGTTTTTCTCTTTATGAGTCAATTCACTTAAGATAACGTTCTCCAGTCCCATCCATGTTGCTGGAAAGGACGTGTTTTTCTACTTTTTATGGCTGCGTAATATTCTATGGTATATATATACAATATACTTTCTTTATCCAGTTGGCACTTAGATTGGTTCCATGATTTTGCTATTGTTAATAGGGCTGCAATGAACATACAAGTACAGGCATATTTTTAATATATTGCTTTCTTTTCTATGGGTTAGATCACTAGTAGTGACATTACTGGGTTAAATGGTAATTCAATTTTTAGTTTAAAGAAAATACTTGATAGGTGGAACTGTGAGATTCTCAGAACTTCCAGAAGAGGGAACTCCCCACTCCCTCCTCCACCCCAGGCCACTTGTGGCATACCAGAAACAGTGCCGAGCTGTGCCACTAATCCCTGGTGCCTCACATGCCACCACAGCCCATCATAGTGGATCGCCCATGGACCGGACGAGCGGAGAGAAAGGGACAGGTGGAGAAAAATGATCCATGAAAGAGGAGCTGCTCACCTCAGCCATTTTCCAGGCAGAGATTTCCATTGCCCTGCCCACCTATGAGCAGCCTCCACCTTGGTTTCTAAGGTAATGTCACTAAACAGGAGACAAAAGCCCCTCCCCTACGCTGAATCAAATACAGTCAACTCAGCCATCGCAGACTTCTCAGGTAGCAAGCCTGCAATGAAAGTAAAGGGGAGAGGCTAGAGATCAGAGCTGAAGAGACTTTATATACTCAGGAAAGATTCCAGAGCTAGTTTGGTTTCTTACTTTGACTTTTGATTTTATCGTTTTGACTGTTTGTTTTGCTCACTTTTGTTTGCTTTATGATTTAGGCTACCTGTTTGTGTTGGGGAAAAATGCATCAAAAGGCATGATTTTATTGGACTGTCTTTGTATGGTTACCAGTACGCTTTTGGGAATTTTGTTTGAGAACTCTTTTCTGGCCTTGTGTCTCTATTTAACCCATTAGCTGGTGTGCATGTCTGTTTTCCATCTCACTCTTCTATCTTTCTAACTTCCTCTTGACCCCCCCTTCTTCCATTATTTTCCTTTTTCAAACCTCCTTTTGTTCCAGGGACCAAACCTACACCCTGCTGCATGGACAGATTGTAAGGCAGTGGGAAATAGGTTCGAGTGTGCCCATACACCTGTTGGTGGATACTGGGATCTGCAGATAGATTCTAAATCACAGCTTCCCCCTCAAACAAACCTCAAAACTGCAAAAAGTACAGCCTGCAGCCCACACTCCAACCTCAAAAGTGAACAAAGCCAGAGGACCCTCATAAGGAAGAACAGGAGATTGAACAAATGAAGTAAAAGCAACCCCACCTTCCCTGAAAAACAGAATTAAAGAAGGGGAGGGAAAGGGGAAGTTAGAAAGAGAGGTGTGAGAGGGAAAACAGACATACATATCAACTAATTGGTGAAAAAGAGACACAAGGCCAGAGAGAAGTGAAAAAGACACACAAGGAAAATTCCCTAAAGCATACTGGTAACCACACAAAGACAGAACAAAAGAAGAATATGGGTCTCTCCCAGACCCCTGGGAGAGCAGACACTGAGAAA
>CAUYQG010155530.1:0-31405 GCA_963574415.1 Tarsius wallacei
AAATATGTAAGGTTGTAGACATTTTGTAGCTAGTTTCCCTTGGTGAGTACACCACGAAATTTAGTTGTTTCAAAACTCTTTATAAGGCGGGCTCGGTGGCTCAGCCTGTAATCCCTCGCTTGAGGAGGCTGAGGTGAGTGAGATTGCCTGAGCCCGCGGGTTCGAGACCCGCCTGGGCAACTTGGCGAGACCTCATCTCTACAATAAATCAAAAATTAGCTGGGCGTGGTAGCGCGCGCCTGTAGTTCCAGCTACTTGGAAGGCTGAGGCGGAAGGATTGCCTGAGCCCAGCAGGTGGAGGCTGCGGTGGCCGGGAGCAGCCACTACACTCCAGTCTGGGTGAGAGTGAGACTCCAACTCAAAAAAAACCCCAACAAAACCCAACTCTTTATAGACATCATATGTGTGTGTGTGTGTGTGTGTGTGTGCACGCGTGCACACGTGTGCATATGTATATATGACGAATGGGAGCATTTTATCTGCTTTAATTTTTTTTCTCTTATACCTAGGGCATGACATTCTGATGCCTCTTCTGGCTCTGTTCATTTATTTTTAATCAAATTGATTTTGGTGTGATGAGATTGCTCTACATTAAAAGACACAGATTGTATTTATCACTGAAATACTTTAAAAACAATGTTGAGGATGTTGCTCATTACATGATATCATTTATTCTTAATGAGAGTTAGTAGGTAAAAGTTCTCTCTCTTTTTAGCATCATGGAGAGGTAAGGTTCTTTTTTTAAAAATAGGATTTGATCTTACTTTACAGACATAGTGAGTCTTCCGGTTTGCCATTCTTGTTTACGTTTAAGCATTGGCTGTTGGGAAGCTAGGAACCAAATTTTAGATTCACTCTTTATTGTGATATATAGGATTTGCTGACCTGCATTTGCTAAACTAACCTTACCCTTGAATCTACTATCCTTGTTTCTTCTCTGATATGCTATTCAAAAGATTTATTTTAAATTCAGTTTATGGGGCCATGCTGTATCCATCTTTACAATCTTAAGTTCCTTTTGGAGTCAGGCAGAGTTGTAAATAGATTAATATTAAAATGCTTTTTTTTAACCTTACAATGGAGGAAAAGCTAAGGATTTGGAATTGGTAGACTTGCCACAACTCACCTCATTTCTCTAATTCTCAGTTTTCTCACCTATAAAATAGGGCTAACAGTAAATTCTATCTCAGCAGATGCTTATGAAAAACAAATGAGACAATGAATGTAAAAGTGCTTTGAAATGTCATTTGGAATTCTGAAAACAGAAGCTAGCTTCTCTTTTTTACTAAAAAATTATTAATGTGATATACATAGTTTAAACAAAAAGTAGTACTTACATGGAATTATATAAATACTATATAAAGTAGTACTTATATAAAAAAGTCTTAGATAAAACATAACAGTTCCTTCCCCCAGCCCTTTTCACATCCATTCCTGCTCAGAGGGAGCTACTTTAAACTCTTTTTGCTGTTTCTTCTATTTGCCTTCAAATTTCTATTTTTGATATTATATATTAAATTTTCAATATGCTATTTGAGAATTTATATCTCTTATAACACATGTCTTTCTTTTCCAATATCCCAGCCTCTCAATACAATTATACAACAATTTTTGGCCAATCCCTAGAAAGGGAAACACTATCATAACTACTTAAATAGTTTATTGCCTAGGCAAGTAGTATATATTCTTTATCATGTAGATTTTTGTTTTTCCTGTGGTTATTCCTTGCTTTATTTTTTATTTTTTCCCATTTTCTTACCACACTAAAATTTTTCTAAACACTCTAACAGGTATGTTAAAAACCCATCAGCTATTTTTCTAAATGCTTAAATACAGAAGATACATAAGATCTTATGTATTTATATAAGATAAAATCTTTCAATTCCCTCTCTCTATTTTTTCCCTAAGAATTTCTTTTTTACAGTTCTCAATACCCCTAATTCAATCCAGTTAGACTTTTTTCTAGGCCTGGTGTACATCAGAAAATTCTGTTTATCACTCTCCAGTGTTAAAGCCTTTTATTCTTAAATATTTAGACTTTCATTTTCTTGACACAGTTTTTCTTTTATCAGGGAACTTCCTTAAGTAGTTTCTGAAGAAAGATGGCTTAGAAATACATATAATTTTTGAGTCAGGGTCCCAAGCTGGAGTACGGCAGCACGATCACAACTCACCACAGCCTCGACCTCCAGGGCTCAGGCGATACTTCCACCTCAGTCTTCTGAGTAGCTAGGACTATGGATGCATGCCACCATGCTCAGCTAATTTTTTAATTTTTTATAGAGATGAGGTCTTCCTATGTTGCCCAGGTTGGTCTTGAACTACTGACTTAAGTAGTCCTCCTCCTAAGTTTCCCCAAATGCTGGGATTACAGACATCAACCACAGTGCCTAGCCCAGAAATAAATACTCTTGGAGGTTTTGCATATATAAAAATTTCTGTATTTTTCCTTCTAACCTGAATGATATTTTAGCTTGATATAAAACTCTGCATAAAAAAATTTCTCTCATAAATTTTTAGACCATGCTTCACTGATTAAAACTTAGTATTGATGCTGAGAAGTTGAATGCCTCTTATATCTATTTCTTACATATGACCTACAATTTACTTCTAGAAATTTTCGTATTTTCTGCTTATATCTGGTGTCTTGAGATTTTATGATAATTACCATTGTATGAAACTGTTTTAGTTCCTGTTTTGGGATAAGAAGGGCTAAATATCTGGCTGCCTAGAGTGAAAGAGGGTTTGGGGGGTTCCATTCCTCTTCATATAGACTTTCAGTCAATCTCTCTTTCATTTCTATATTTCACCCCCCCCTTCCAACTGCTAAGCTTCTCTCTCCTTCCCCACAAGTGTTCTGCAGAAGAAATTACTCACTAACTTCTTAAGATTTTTTTTCATCCACCTGTAGGCTCTAAGTTTGTAATTTCCTCTGCTCTGCTAACTTCTAAAATCTGTTGATTTCTCATCTTCTGAAAACTTTTTTTCTATTCTCCTTGTTCTTAGATGTCTTTTATCCATTACTCCACCACCATCCTAATGAGGCTAGGGGAAGGAGAAAAGTTCAATAAATTCAATGTATTTAACTGGGAGTCCAATTTGAGTTTCCTATTGAATATATCACTATTTTAAAACTTTTAATCAATTTTATTGAGGTATAATCTACATATAATAACATTTACATGTATCCATTTAACATGTAAAGGGTGATGAATCTTGACAAATGAAAATACCCATGTAACTACTATGATTAAGATATGGGACATTCCCATTGACCCCCAAATCCCTTTATGCCCCATGCAATCAATTCCCTGACTCCTAGCCTCAGACAACCACTGATCTATTTTCTATCAGTATAGATTATAGATGTATTATTTTTGCTTAAGAAATGATAAGAGGAGCTATGGAGCTTGTGAGATTGTGAAGAATTTAAAATGTTTTTTCCTTTATACTGAGAAAACCAATACATTTTAGAAAAAGCATAACATGAAAATCTAATAAACGAGTGCTCTGTAAACCATAATGTGCTTGTCATATATTATGTAACATTTTTTATAGCATCTCACACACTATTAAAAATGAATTGGAAAATGAATATTTTGCTAGGAGAAGGTGAGTAGAGGCAGGACTGGGGGAAAGGGTGTATGAGTGACAATGGGACCAGCTAGAGATTCCCAAATAAAAATCTACCATTATGCTTCCTTTTGGAGAAATTCGCAACTGGAGAACAATTATGACAAAACTGTGAGAGGAGCAGCCAGTTAAATATCTGTGCAGCCCCTCATATTTGGAGCATAAAAGGTCTATGTTCTCAAGGAATATATGAAGAAGTATCCACAAGGTAACATGTTCAGATGGTATTTTTCACATCTGTAGCAGTACAGATGTGAAAAATAATCTAATTTTTCAACAGCAATAGACAGAATAATCTAATTTTTCAACAGCAATAGACAGAAATAAGAGTTTACAGATCTGAATTAGCAAAGCTTAAATTAATAGCCACTATTTCTCATGGATATAAACAGAGTAGAGGGTTAAAATGTCCCTAGAATCAGGAGGAATTTTCAAGTCCTTGAACTTTAATGTTTTAAAAGGGCAGAAAATCACACTTCTCTAGGATGAAGGTGATTAATAGCTGGTTGGAATTATATGACATATAAAAATTTCTTTTTCTTTTAAATTCCAATAAAAATCCTTGAACTTAAAAAAAGTGGAATCAAGTTTTTTTCTTAAAGCTTAAACTTTAATAGTACAAATGTTCTTTATAACTAACATGCATTCTTAATGGACAAGAGGTGTGAAGAGACTAAGCGGAAAGGGACAAGGGGAAACAATTTTCTTCTCTCCAAACACTTAGACCCAGTTTAAGAAAAATCAATAATCATATCTAGGTTGTTATGGAAAAATGGAACAATCAAAATTCACATTACATATGAGGCTACTTTCTAAGATTTTTTTATTTTTTATTTTTTTGAGACTGAAAGAGAAATGCAATTGGGAATTGAATTTTTCGATTTATTGAACGTGTTTTATAGCCAGGATTTCTAATAATTCTGGACATTACCAAAAAGACAAATTCGTTACATCAAGAAGAATGTTGCTGAAAACAATATCGCAGGGCATAGGGCAGAAGAAGATGTGTTAATTTAAAATGATCTGATTGGAGTTGGTGATCTAGTTTTTGCTATAATCCTGTTCTACAACTCTTAGTGTTTTTCTTCCTCTTTTCTTTTTCCTAACCCTTAACTAGGAGAAATAGACACTGGCTGAGTGGTCAAACAGCTATGACAAATGACATCTGTAATAGTCTTATTTGCTTTTGCCAGGCAGGTGTTAGCATGGAGTAAACAGTTTTTCCAGTTGCCCAACAAATGTCAATCTGACAGTGGGAAGGAAAAAAGGAGACGAGGAAGAAGAGGAGGACAACTCAGCTCCAATCCTGAAATTGTAAAAATTGTTTTCAGATACTATCTCGATTTCTCTGTTTTAAAAATACATGACTATACAGGGACCTAAGGAGTAAAACCACAATCAACTGGGAGTTCAATGGGTTTATGACAGAGCTTTTACTTAGTCCATCTTACTAAGGTAAAAATAAAAACAAAGCCAAAGTGTACTGAGTAACGGGCTTGGGATATTTTCATCGCTAGAGTATAGGGTTCAAGGCATTGAGATCAATGCATTTTGGCCTTTGCCTCAGGGCATAAAGGGCTTGCTATCATTACCACTACCATCACTACCACCACCCATTGTATGTTTTGTTGTGAGTTTCTTCTTTCATTCAGAGAGTCTGGGGAAAATAGTAAGTGATGAGTTTGGTTCATTTTGTTTAAGATACTTAGTATTTAACTGTGCTTATAAATGCTCTGTAACTGTAAGCCCTATTTTAGTTTGCAGCAAAGATAAGAATAGCACTAGGCTAGGCTTCAGGAACCTGGGAATTTTACTGTAGGCTGGGCCAGTAACACGCTCGCTATATTATCTTGGGCAAGCCTTCTCATATTGGTTTCAGTTTCTTTCTTTTTTATTTTTGGTGGTAAAATATGCACAAAACTTACCCTTTCAGCCCGTTTTAAATGTACAGTTTAGTGGCACTAAGTACATTCATATTCTTGTGCAATTGTCAGCATCATTCATCTCCAGAACTTTTTAAATCCTCCCAAACTAAAACTCTCTCTCTACCCATTAAATAATAATTTTCCACTGTCCCCTCTCACCAGCGCCTGGCAAATTCTGCTTTCCTTATCTATGAGTTTGATGATTCCAGGTACTTCATATAAGTGGTATCATGAAGTATTGTTCCTTCTGTGTTTGGCTTACTTCACTTTGTAAAATGTCTTCAAAGTTCCTCCATGTTGTAACATGTACCAAAATTTCATTCTATTTTAAGACTGGATAGTATTCCATTGTACATGTACTACATTTTGTTTATTAATTTGTGGGTAAACATTTGGGTTGCTTCCACACTTTGGCTGCTGTGAATAATGCTGCCATAAACATGAGTGTACAAATAGCAGTTTGAGTCCTTGCTTTAATTCTCTGGGATTTATATCTAGAAGTAGAATTTGTGAATCATGTGGTAATTCTATGTTTAATTTTTGAGTGGCTGCCATGTTGTTTTCCATAGTGGTTATATTTTTACATTCTTATAAGCAATGTACAATGGTTCTAATTTTTCCACATTCTCACCAACCCTTGTCATTTTCTGTTTTTTAGTTTGTTTTTGTCTTGTTTTGGTAATAGCCATCTTTTAAAAAAATTTTTTTATTTTAAAGATGTGGAGTACAACTCAGGGTTAGGTGTACAAATGTTCATTATGCAGGTACTGTTGTTGATGAGGTGTGCCCTCCACTCCTCTGGCAGTTTCCCACTACTGCTGATGCCACCCCCCACCCTCCACTCTGGCAGTTTCCAACTACTACCAATCCCTTTCTTATAGTGTTATGATAATTGCTCAAAGTCTGCTTATGAATGAGAACATGTGGTACTCAGTTCTTTGTTTCTGTGAAAGATCACTCAGTAGACTCTAAGTCCATCCAAGTTGCTGTGATGTTTATAATTTTGTCTTTCTTTATGGCTGCATAATATTCCATCGTGTATATGTACCGCATTTTTTAAACCCAGTCCTCTTTCAATGGGCAGCACGGTTGGTTCCATGCTTTTGCTATTGTAAATAATGCTGCAATAAATATGTGTGTGCAGGTATTTTTTTCATAGAGTAATTTGAGTTCCTCTGGGTATATTTCCAGTAGGGGGATTGCTAGGTCATATGGAAGGTCAATTTTTAGATCTTTTAGGAATCACCAAACTGCTTTCCACAGAGGTTTACTAGTTTACACTCCCACCAACAGTGTAGAAGTGTTCCCTTTTCCCAGCATCCTCTCCAGCATCTGTTGTTTTTTGAGTTATTGATGATGGCTATCCTGACTGGAGTTAGGTGGTATCTCAGTGTGGTTTTAATTTGCATTTCTTTGATGACTAGTGAGGCTGAGCATTTTTTCATGTATCTGTTGGCTGCTCAAATGTCTTCTTTTAAGAAGTATCTATTCATATCTTTTGTCCACTTTGTAAAAGGGCTGTTTGTTTTTTTCTTTTCAGCATGTTTGAGTTCCTTGTATATCTTAGATGTTAGGCCTTTGTCAGATATACAGTTGGCAAATATTTTTTTCCAGTCTGTTTGCTGTCTCCTTGTTCTCTTGATGGTTTTTTTTGCTTTGCAGAAGCTTTTCAGTCTGATGGGGTCCCACTTGTCTATCTAATCTCTTATGGCTTGGGCACTTGGGGTTTTGATTGGGAATTGACTGCCAGTTGCAATTTCCATAAGTGTGTCTCCTGTGTTTTCTAAGGTTCTTATAGTCTGAGGTTTTATGTTTAGGTCTTTGATCCATTTGGAGTTAATTTTTGTGTATGGTGATAGGGGTCTTGTTTTAATCTTCTACATGTGGTCAGTCAGTTTTCCCAGCACCATTTACTGAATAGGTTCTCCTATCCCCAGTGGTTGATGGTGGAGGCTTTGTCGAAGATGAGCTGGTTGAGAAATTGAGGTTTTGCTTCTGGAATCTCTGTCCTGTTCCATTAGTCTATATGACTGTTCTTGTATCAACACCAGGCTGTTTTGATTATTGTAGCTTTATAATAAAATTTAAAGTCTGGAAGTGTGATGCCTCCTACTTTGTTTTGTTTTTTGTTTTTGTTGAGGATTGTTTTGGCTATTGGTGGTTTTTTTATGTTTCCATATGAATTCCTGTATTGTCATTTCCAGGTCTGAGAAGAATGCTGCTGGTAATTTAATGGATATTGTATTAAGTCTGTAGATTGCCTCGGGTATGATGGACATCTTAACAATGTTGATTCTTCCAATCCATGAGCATGGAATATTTTCCATTTGTTTGTGTCATCTTTGATTTCTCTGAGCAGTGTTTTTTAGTTTTTGTTGTAAAGGTCTTTCACTTCTCTGGGTAGGAAGAGGCTGAGGTATTTCAATTTTTTTGTGGCTATTGTGAATGGGATTGTGTTTTTATTTGGTTCTCTGTCTGCTTGTTGTTGGTGTATTATAATGCAACTGTCTTTTGCAAATTTATTTTGTGCCCTGAAACTTTGCCCAAGTCCTTTTTCTGTGCAAGGAATTTTTTGACAGATTCTTTTGGATTTTCAAGTTATAGGATTATATTGTCAGCAAAGAGGGATAACTTAACTTCCTCTTTTCTGATTTTGATACCCCTGATTTCCTTCTTTTGTTTGATTCTGGTTTTTTTTTTTTAAACTTCACTTTATTATAAAGATGTGGGGTACAAGTCAGGATTAGGTACATAAGTAATCCATGTGCAGGTAAGTTTGGACCTTCAACTGGTCCTCAGTTTTCCTGATTTACCCTTTGTATTATGTTCTCTCCTCCCTGGTCTTTTTTTTTTTTTTAAACCTTTTGTGTCCCCAAATTACTTTTCCATTCTTATTTTTCACTCTTTTAGAAAAACCTATCTTCCACACAAGCTGATCTCATCATCTGCTAAATATGCATAAAGGGCCTTTTGCTCAAGTTGTTCTCCTCACTTGAATGTATTTTCCTCTTGTGGTTCTAACTGTCTATCCAAGTCCTAACAATCCAACAAGAATACTTTGGCTTTCCCTGATTTGCCCAGCTGAGAGCAATCCCATCTTCCTCTGACTCGCAAAGTCACTCTGTACTTCTTATACCAACCATATACTACTTTGTATTTTGGTATTTTTTTTACACTGCTTTCCTGTTGGCTATTAAATACTTTAAGGATGAGACCTTGATTTTTACATCTTTATGGTCCCCTTGACTTTCTTCATAGGTATTTACAAAAGGTTAGATCGAATGAATATTATCAATGTTAGACAGTCATTTTTAGCTAAAGAAAAAAACTTGAAACAGATTTCAATTGGACTAAATTAAAAATAAAAATGTTGATTATTCAAGACAGAAGTCATTTGGTGAAAAGGGACTGCTATGTTCACCCTCCCTCCCCCATCTGTTGTTATTGTGGTCTCTCCACTTGTGGTTGATAATGCATAGAGTCAATGCATGTCAGGTAATGTCTCCTGTGTGTGAGCCATTATTACAATAATTAATAACAATGGCAGCTCAGTTGATAGGAACTTGGCAATGTGTGTATCCTTATCTTCAAAGCTCCAAATGGTGTGAAATTTGGCTCTCTGTGAAGCCATTTAATAGGAAAGTGTGTGTTTAGAATCTGTTCCCAGCTCAAAGACTGACCCTTATCTCTAAAGTCCTTAATGAGAAAGCACCTGACAAATTGACTGGCACACTCCACTCCGCCACGTAATTTCCCTTCCTCCCAAATGAGCTTCTTGCAGTCTCTACTTCTAACTTAGAAACTGTTGAATGATGAACAGTCTGAAGCCAATGTCTGAAGTTTAAGAAAGTGCTCTTCAAGAGGTGATTTCACAAAGTAAAATTAACCTATTGAAAAATCAATCAATCTTTTTTTTCCCATTGGACCAATTAATTAACTGTTTGATGAGTTTTACTTTACTGAATTGAATGATGGTTTTAGTACTTCATAGTTGCCCCAGAAGAAATCTTTATGATGGCTGCATGGAGTTCTAATATTTAATGAAATACATTCCCATAGAACAGCAATGCAAATATCCAAAAAGCAAATGTCTTATCAATCTTGACAAGTACTATATAAGTCTATTCATAAAGCTCTGAATTAGAATTTATTATTAATATGTTTATTAACTCAATACATATTTAATACATAGCTAAAGTTGGTAAAGTTAATATTGTGACAAAAATGCAAAAAAAAGTAAATGAAAATAGCTGGTTTTATTTCACTGAGAATATACTTAGAATGTCAGCAACATTTTTTTTTTATTTGGAAAAATAGTTTATTTAGAAAGTAGATTAGAGGAAAAGAGTAGATTCACTTCCCTGGGTTGAGGAGGGGGCCAGAGGCTAGAGAAAAGCATGGATCCAAATTTTTCAAGTGAAAAAAACCTCATCCAAATGAGGCTAGAGAATTATAATTCCTGACTCTGTTGTCCTTATCAAAAGAAATAATTAGTAGTTTATTAAGCTACAAAAATATTTCTCTTATGAGAGCTGGTAATCTCAAAATTATATGGACATATAGGGTAACTTTAAATTCATGTGTTTGAGAAGATTTATTAGTTAATGAAAATGCCCATAATAAAAGTTTAAGTAGGACAACCCCTTTGGGTCCTCTTCCACTGTGGGAGCTTTTCTGTCCTCTCAAGAAATCCTGCTTAAATATTTATATATATATATATATATATATATATATATATATATATATATACACACACACATATATGTGTAAGTAGTTGTGTTTAATGGAAAATTGAGAATTGATACTGTGAGACAGGACTACTCTTTCAAGAAGCTTGGCTGAAAAGCATGAGCTTACAAAGACAGTGTCTAAGTCTAAGAGGAATCACAGAGTAAAAGAAACTTGGAAAAGTAAAAACTAAAAAGCCTACTAGATAATCTTGATAATTTTAATAAGCTGATAAATAGTGCCCGTAGTGAAAAAAAGACTAAAGATTGGAAACAGGAAGAAGAAATTGATCACAGTAGAAGGTATCAAGAGTAAAAATAGATAAGGCTTCCATGAGTAAAATGATTCCTCATCCTAGAAATGGAAGAAAGAGGAAAACATGGATGGAAACGAGGATACTCTTAGAGGTTAAGTGCTTGAGCAGAGAGTGAAGATTTGGAATAAAGGCAGCAAAATGAGAGGGGCAGAAAACTAAGGATGATAAAACGCAATACTGAGCAAGACTGGAAGACCCACACAATGTAGGACAACAAATATATGTGCTGTTTTATGATATTCTTTTGCCATGCTCAACATTTTGGATATAATGATGGTAATAGTAGCTTACTGTAATAAGAACTTAGTTTATTTAGTCTCTACAAGTCATCTCTGAAATCAGTACGATGATTATTTTCATTGTACCAATGAGAAAACTGAGTCTCAATTTAAGAAATTTGCCTAAATTTGCATAACTCATGAGTGTTAAAAACAATATTTATTTGAACTTTGGCAGTCTGGCTTAGAGACTGGGTTTACACTGGATTGCTTACGTTTGGAGATATACTGTTTTAAATCAGGGACTTCTGTGGTTAAATGCAAAAAAGAAGCCAGACCAAACCAAAACTACAAGAAGGTCAAGGCAAGAGGATTGAACTGTTATGATCAGAAAGGCAAGAGAATTGAATTGTTATGTTGGTTCATAAAGCTGGTTAGGGAACAACCAGGCGGCCTGAGTTGTATAACGGAGATCAGGAAGGATGGCCGACTGGTGACCTCTGGAGGACCCAGAATATTATGGGCAAAGGCAGGATGCTGGAGGTTTCTGAGGCGATGCATCTCTGAGTGGTGACAGGTGCAAGTTGGGGCCATCAGTATGAGTACCTGGAGTGGATGAAGAAGAGAGGAAATGAAGGATTCAGGAGGATTTGAGAAGCTAACAGAATTAGGATGACTTTCTATTGATAAAAAAGACTGTGTGTCAAGGGATATTTATTTCTGAAAGATAGTTTTCATTTAGCAGACATTTATATATCTATTACAAGACAAGTCGAGTTCTAGGCTGTCAGCATACAGTAGTGGACAAAACAGACCAAGCTGGGGCCTTGTGGGGTTTACATTCTAGTCCTTGCATGTCAGGCAGTGGTAGGTGCCTAGGAGAAACATCAAGCAGAGAAGGTGTGATGGTTAATTTTGTGTGTCAACTTGCCTGGATCTTAGGATGTCCAGATGTCAAGGTTAAGCATTATTTCTGGGTGTCTTTGAGAGTGTTATCAGTGGACCCGGTGAAGTGGATTGCTCTCTAATGTGAGAGAGCATCATCCAATCCACTGAGAGTCTGGATAAAATAAAAAGATGAAGAAAGAAAGGATTTACTCTCTTTGCCTAATTATTTGAACTGGGACATCAGTCTCTTACCCTCAGAGTTCTTGATTCTCAGGTCTTCAGACTTCAAACTTTTCTATACCATTGACTCCCTGGCTCATAGGCCTTTGAACTGTAACACAACTTTCCTGTTTTCCCAGCTTGCAGACTGCAGAGTGAAACTTCTTAGCCCTTATAATGTATTCTTTCTCTCTCTCTCTCTCTCTCATCTAATTGCTGTTTATCTATTCATCAATTTGTTCTGTTTTTCTGGAGAACCCTGATTAATAGAAAAGAACAAGTATTGTCAGGGCAAGGTGTTGTGATTGCTGTAAAGTATGATCAGACCCCAGTGAGGACTTGTGTAGCTAAAAGGACGAGTAATTATATTAGCAAAGATGGGGAAGAGAAGTGGAGGGCAAATGTGTCATTTTGTTGGGGTCTGAGGATAAAGAGTTGGACTTTTGACCAGTTAATTTTGAGATGCTTATCAGATATTGAAGAGTAATACTGGGTGTTAAATAGAGGTTAGATATAAGATCCTGGATTTCACAGAGAAACTCAGACATCTAGGTTAGAGATATAAGTTTGGGAATCATGTAGACGACACACAAAGCCATAAACATGAATGTGATCATTAAGGAAGACAGGGCTGGTAGAGATGTGAGATAACTGTATGCAGAGACATGTTCAGCAAAGAGACTAAAGAAAAGTCACCAGAGAAAAAAAGAAAAAAGCATGATGTCATGGAGGCTGTGTGAAGAATGTGTTTTAAGATGAAGAAGTGAAATATTGAGTCACATATTGCTAAAGAGTAAAAGAAAATGAAGACTGAGAATGGACTAGAAAGACTGAAGAAAAAACTGAGAAAGACTGAAATATAGCAAGGTGTAGGTCATTAGTGGCCTTGACAGAGGAGTCTGATTGGTGATGGGTCAATAGAGAAGGGAAGAAAAGAAAAGGAGAAAGTATCAACGCCTCTTCCTCAGAGTTTTTCTATCAAGCAGAGCAGAAAAACATAATAACAGTTAGGGAAGGATGTGAGGCCAAAGGAATTTTTTTTAATTATAGGAATTTTTTTTAAGGTGGACAAAGTTGCAGCGTGTTGGTTGATTGAAGCTAATTAGTAGAGAAGTAGACATTGAGGAAGAAGGATTGAAGGCAACCACTGGAGTGTTGCTAAGACATACATGGGAAGAGATGACATCCAGGCACAGGTGGAGGGGTTGCCCTTGGGAACACAAACAATCCACTTTTGGGGCAACTCTAAAGTTGTTAAGAGGCTAGAATGCTAGTTGGTTGGTGACAGGGACACTATTCTGGATCTTTATACACTGAATATCGCTAAACACAGCATAAAGCTCTGTAAGTAATGGTCAATAAAATTGGTCATGGAAATTTTATACAGTGGAATTGCACTTCTGCTGTCAAGAATACAACTGCATCACTGAATGAGCAATGCTAATAAACTGTGACAATTAAAAATCTGCATGGTAACCTATATGGTATTTAGTATGACTTTCTAGTTCAGAAGTGAGATTTCTTCGTTGAAAACTACAGTCTGTGAAATGGAGGTTATTACCGCCCATTCTTCTACTAAGGAAAATATATATGCTTTCATCCACAAGGATGTTGTACTAATTATATTTTATGGTTGCTAAAGTTTTCTCCCTTATATCTTATCCCTGTATATATGAGGGAAGACCCCTCAAAATTGGAATTTATTTATAAAAAGATGTGTATTTACTCTTATATGCTTACACTTCAATCACATTCAAAGCACTCCCTATTTGATGCTTTTTCCACTGCTATCCAGACATATTTTACACGCTCAAAGCAGGTTTTGAACTCTTCAATTTTGATGTCTTTTAGTGCTTCTGCCATTTTTTTGTTTTACTCTTCTACAACAGCAAAACTTTTTCCTTTGATGACTTTTTTATCCAGGGAAACAAACAAACAAACAAACAAACAAACAAAGACACTCAGTGTGAGATTGGGTGACTGGGGAGTGTGGGGCATGGGGGTCATGCTGTTTTTGGCCAAAAACTGCTGAACACTCAGCACAGCATGGGTAGGTGTGCTTGTAAATCACCCATCGTGAAATGGGCAAACATGTTGAAAGAATCTCCAAAAAATAATTCACTGAAGCCAAACACAGCCTCCCACAACAATGCTGGTTGGTACACGGATGCTGATAGGTTCCTAGAACACCTACTTAGACGGGGAAGCCTATACTATAAGGGAATTGCCTTCTAAAAAATAATTCCCTTTTTTGGGGCCTCCCTTTGTAGAAGCTATTTTTACAATCAGAGGAAAACTATATGTTCTTTTACCTTTTTATATTTTGAAAATACAGAGAGTTATAGTGGAAAACTATCACAAATGACAGTCGGGATATTGTTTCTTACCCTGGCTCTGCACTAGCTCACTGAGAGTTGGTTCTCTCCTTGGAAAATGAAGTTGTTGGTCCATAGGATCCATAAAGACCCTTCTGGATCCTCATAATGAAATCATAATAATCTAAATAATTCAGAAATTCACAGCTGATGCCCTTTATTTTTATATGACCATAATATTCTATGTCAAGATAAGTCACATTTATATTGTGATATTACCAATCATCCATGCCTTAGTATCTTCCAGAGTTATGGTGGAGATTAAAGACAGAATGTGAGAGACATTCACAAACTGTAAAGTGAAATACTGTCAGTCATTAATAACACATAGGTACTGAAATATCACATCCGTTACTATCGTCCAGACTCTGCTTTTATAGTACGACTTTTGGGACATCAAATAAAGTTCATATCCAAGGAATGCAAATGGGAGAGGAGGAGGTTTTCTTCGAATAAAACCTACAATTTTCAAGTTTTTTTGTTTTGTTGTTGAAAAATAGCCTTAAACTACTGTAGGAGTAGAAAGACCTTGGGAAAGGCATTCAGATTGGTATAAAGGCTGGATGCACCAGTGTTAACAATCTCAATCGCTGGGTCTACATCAGAGAAACATGAAAAATATTGTCAGGTTTTATAAAATGCCTAGCACTATCTGAAAAACAAAGCAAAATCTCAGTGAATTGAAAATTAAAATGAATTAATGTGATAATCTTAAGATTTAAGGTTAAATTAACAAGCTTCTATAGCCTAATCTATTATCATAGTTATATTTTATGTCCCCAGGGTTATCCTTTTAACATATTTTTTATTTATTTTTCATTTGTATATTTCTTTTATTCATTTGTAGGAATAAAATTGAATAATGAGCACATATCTGGCAGATCGTATTTTTTTGTAAGAAGACTTGTGCCTTCTTGCAAGGTAAATCATTGAATTAATATGTTGTAACACCAATGATAACACTGATAATACATTTTAGATATGTATGGAGCTTAATTTTTTCAGAGAAGCTTCACATCTCATTTTATTCCAACAATGTCACTTATGAACCATATGGCCAACTTAACCTTTCTGTACTATGGTATTCTAACCTGTAAAATAAGGATCATTTTGGTGATCCTGTCAGAGCTGTGTAAAACATTTAGGACAATGCTTAGCACATAGAAGCACTCAGTCAATGTTTATTGTGATTATATTTATTATTATTCCCCATCAGTGGCTTGGAGATTATAAATGTTTTAAGTCTTAGTGCCATTTTTCAGGAGTCCCACTGACTCATCAACCTTAAGGGTTATAAACTCAATGTCTAAAAGCTGCTTAGCAAGAATAAAGATGAATAAATCAAGTTCAGGCTGACTGTGGCAAATTGAATAGCCTGTGCCTCTGAAAACAGCATGCTCTCTCTACTCAGCCCCAGGTAACGTTGCCACAATGGAAGATAGCCCTAGGATTGCCACAATGTCCAATTTTTCAAAAAGGTAGACATTTAGATGATTATGTAATCTACTAACTTGAAAAAAGATTGGCAAATTAATGGATTTTTTTGGTGAAATATGCTGTGGGCCAAACACATGTCTGTGGAATGGCTTAGGACTATGGGTAGTAATTTCCTTGTGGGTTCTCATCACTGTAATGTACATAGTAGGTCTTTGAAAGGATGTGGATTGACAATCAAAACAGAGAAATCATATAGTTAAATGGAGGATTGAGGAAACATTAATAAATAGAGTGAAATTAGTATGTTGAAGAGTTATCTGCACCCCATGCTTATTTTTTATTCATTTCTTGAGTGTGAAAATTTTGAGACTTTATTTGTATGTGTAAGATGGCAATTAAACAAAGTGAAAAAGTATGAGCTCTTAAATCATACAAATATAGTTCCCCATACTTCCCCTTAGTACTTGTATAACCTGTTTTGTTTTTTCTTTTACTTTTTGATTCGGGGGTACACATGCGTATTTATTACATGAACATATTGTGTTAGCGTTGGTGATTGGGTTTCAGATGACCCATTCCTCAGATAGTGAACATTGTGCCCCATAGGTGGTTTCTGAATCCTGATCTCACTCTCCCCTCCCCCCTTATTGATGTCTCCAGTGTCTGTCACTTTCCTCTTTGTGACTGTTTAGCTCCCACATGAGTGAGAACATGTGGTATTTGATTTTCTTTTTTTGTCAGTTTACTTAGTATGATGATCTCCAGCTCCATCCATGTTGATGCAAAGGACATGATTTTATTTTTTTATGATTGCATAGTGTTCCATGATGTAGATAAACCATATTTTTATCATCCACTGATCGGTTGATGGGATTTTAGGTTGATTCTACATCTTTGCAATTGCAAATTGTGCTGTGATGAACATGTGGGTACAGGTGTCTTTGTTATATAATGACTTCTGTTCCTTAGGGTAAATACCTAGTAGTAAGATTTCTATATCAAATGGTAGATCTACTTTCAGTTCTTTAAGTAATTTCCATACTGCTTTCCATAGAGATTGTACTAATTTACACTCCAACCAGCAGTGTATAAGTGTGCCCTTTTCTCTGCATCCATGCCAGTTTTTTGATTTTTTAATAATTTTCTTTCTGACTGACATAAGGTGATATCTTATTGTGGCTTTAATTTGCACTGATGATGAGTGATGTTGAACTTTTTTTCATAAGTTTGTTGGCCATTTGCATATGTTCTTTTGAGAGATGTCTCTTCATGCCATTTGCCCACTTTTTAATGGGGTTATTTGCTTTTTTCTTGCTGATTTCTTTGTTTTTAGATTTTGAATATTAGTCCTTTGTCAAATGTAGTTTGTGACTATCTTCTTCTATTCTGTAAGTTGCCTATTTGCTCTGTTGATTATTTATTTTGCTGTGCAGAAGCTTTTTTAGTTTAATTAAGTCCCACTTAGTTATTTTTGTTTTAGTTGCATTTGCTTTCGGGATGTGGGCCATAAATTATTTGCTTAGGCCAATATCCAGAAGAGTTTTTCCTAGGTTATTTTCTAGGATTTTTATGGTTTCCGGTCTAGTATTTAAGACTTTAATCCATCTTGAGTTAATTTTTGTATATGGGGAGATATAGAGATCAAGTTTCATTTTTCCAGGTAGCTATCCAATTTTCCCAGCACCATTTGTTGAGTATGTTGTCTTTTCCCCAGTGTATGTTTTTGTCTGCTGTGTCAAAGATCAGTTGTTGTAGTTATTTAGGTTTATTTCTGGATTCTCCGAGCTGTTCCATTGGCTGATATGTTTGCTTTTGTACCAGTACAATGATATTTTGTTACTACAGCCTTGTAGTATGATTTGAAGTTAAGTAATGTGATGCCTCCAGCTTTGCTCTTTTTGCTTAAGATTGCTTTTGCTATCCTGGCTCTTTTTTGGTTCCATCTGAACGTTAGGATTGTTTTCAACAGACATAGAAAAGGCACTTGGTAAAATCCAGCATTTCTTCATGATAAAATTCCCCAGCAAATAGGCATTGAGGAAAAACCCTTCAAAATAATAAAAACTATGTATGACAAACCCACAGCCAATGTCCAGCTGGAACAGGAAAGTTGAACTCATTCTTCCTCAGAACTGGAAAAAGTCAAGAATGATAAGTGATATAAGTCAGGCAAAGAAAAAAAAATACTGCATGCTCTCACTTATATGTGGAATCTAAAAAAGTGGAACTCGTCAAAAAAGTAGAAACTAGAATGATGATTACCAGGAGTGGGGATACGTTGAGGGATAGGGACTTGTTGGTCAAAGGATATAAAGTTTCAATTAGGCAGAAGAAATAAGTTTTTGAGTCTATGTACTACATAGTGACTACAGTTAATAACAATGTCTTATATATTTCAAATTTTCTAAGAGCGTAAATTTTAAGTATTCTCATCACAAAAAATGATAACTATGTTAGGTAGTGAATATATTAATTAGCTTGATTTAATTCAACACTATATACATATATGAAAGTATCAAATTGTGCCCCATAAATATATATAATTGTTGTCAATTAAAAATAAATGAAAAAGAAATCCATTAGTTTTCTAATATTTTGGAATTTTTCAGCTATCATTCTGCTAATGATTTCTAATTTTTTTGTTGAGGTCAGAGAAGACACTTGTATGACTATAAATTTATTAAAATTTGTTTCATGACCCAGATGGTATGTGGGTGAATGTTTCATGTCTATTTGGAAAGATTGTATATTTTACTGACCTTTAGTGTAATGCCTTATCAATATCAACTAGGTTAAAAAGTAGATATGTGAGCTCCTCGATCTGAGTTGATGATCAGTGGTTTGAAAACTCTAAAATAATAGCTGAAAATCAAAGAGGTACTGCCTGGATACCATAGGCACTATCCTCAGAGGACCCTAGGGATACAGTCAATTGCATCCTTGTAGATTTCCTGATTCTTTGGGAGAATGATGAGCAGGAAAGTAGGCAAGAAGATGGGAAGTGCAGTAGGAGGAAAAAAACAAGCCCTAAAATAAGAAATTAGTTGTTTCTAGACCCCAAAGTCCATGCTTTTCCATTTTATCAGATAACTTCTAAATTAAGATAACAAATATACAGTTTTTTAGGGTATACAGAATATTAACTGAGCCTTGCTTGAGGGTTTCAATATAGTATTTATCTGTACTTCAAATCCAGATGATAATTATTGATGCTCTGCCTTGAATTAGAAAAGTAGGTTTTGAAGGTACTACTTTTGGAGTCAAATAGATGTGGTCCTCTGACTCCATGGCAGGAAAAAAAGCTTGTCAGTGATGCAGCAAATGACTTCGCCTTTGATGTGATTCGACTTTATGGAATCTTCAATTCTTTATGACTTTTAAAAAAACATTTAAAATCAGTTAAGTCTCATTTCTTTGATGATTCCTTTATCACAGAGGGAGACTCTTAGATAATTGAAAAGAAATGAGTCATAATGAGTTTTCACTGATGCATGTTGCCTCTCATCACTAATTCCACTGATATCCTGTAGGGAACATAAAGAGACTCTCGTCTTGCTATTTGATGGCATAAAAAGGCCTACATCTGACACCTAGGGCTTGATCCTGCCCTTTCTGAACCACATGGGCTTTCCTAGAGTCAGAAAGGAAAAGTGCTTTTTTCTCTGACCCCTCCTCCCTTCAAAGGTGCTAATCCAGTCAATTTTATTCCCGGTAGATTGGAGAATACCCATGGCCCATGCTCCGTCATTATCCTTTCAGACATTTGTCCCACATTTGCACCTGCTTTCAGTTCCTCATCCATTGAGACAGTTGGAAGACAGATAAATATGGTCCAATTCCACATTTACTGTGAAAGTTTTCTTTGTTCTTGAAATATGAGCTGTTCTATCATCAGTTCACCTGACATTAAATCATAAGACAGAATTGTACATCTCAGTCCCATTTGTAATTGAGAAATGAGAGTTTATAAATATTATAAACAACATACGGAGTGATCTCTTTTTCTTCAGTTTGTTCCTGCTCCAATCCTACCACACCTGATGACTATAAATTGCTCAATTAATGCTTGCAGAACCAAATCAGGGCATTTCAGAAATGTTTGTATATGTGTGAGTGTTAAAGATATACTTGTGTTTAGATAACTTTATGAATTTGGGGGAGTCTGACTAGGACACCATTAAATTAACACAATTCTCCACTGATGTGGAATAGAGAATTCAGGTAACTCCAGTCATTTTCTAGAATTCCACAGGGAAGTGGACAGAGGCATCCAAATAGCAGGAGGGGCAAAATGAAAACAAAAACAAAACAAAACAAAACAAAACAAAACGGCCACAAACCTTATGCACATTACAGGATACATAGAAGGCACTAAAATTATCGAATTAAATACCTTGGCCTCTTAGTTTCTCTATTCATCTTCAATTCTTGTGGTTCAAGAGAAGACAAGACATTTATTCTGTTATAACATCAATGGTAGTCGTGAGAGAGCAATGCTGTGCCGAGCCATGCTGGAGCCTGAGGCAAAAGAAACAATTAGTAATATGGATCCTAATTTTATCTGAAATTTGGATATTTTGTTTATCATGGATTTTGCCTGCATTGATTTTTAAAATTGCATTTAAATCGTATTTTATTTATCTAGATTACTGAGATTTTTGACTCGCCCTTAAAGTTTGTTCCCAAAGTGTGTGCCTCGTTGCCTCATACGAGTCCCAGCCTAGGTGGTGAGAGTAGAAATGCTTCTTTTCTGGCTGGTGTAATTTAGAAAAAAGTTTTAATTTCACATCTTAACGTGATGCTGAGTCATTAATGAAAAACTGTAAAATAAAATCCAATGCATTATTTTTAATGCAGTATTTTAGAAAGATTTCAATCAGACATGAATAAAATTATAAAAAAGCCTATTAGAAATGCTTTTAGCTGGAAGTAAGGGCATATTCAACTTACAGAGGCTTAAAAATTGTAAGTCTGTTTTTCTCACATAACACATGTTCTGGAGGTAGGAAGTATTTTTTGCAGGGGGAGGCTTTGCACTTTTTACTCCTTTTTACTTAGAAGTTAGCATCCAGTGCCATCTCCCTCTAGCTGCCATTGAGAAATCTTAAGATGTCAGTAACAAGTATGTCTGGGTAGAGATCTGCTAGAAAGAAGATGTAGATGTGCTGTGTCAGCAACTGTTTAAATATTGATTTCTATGAATTTGATTTTAGGAAGCTATGGAGTGTTTTCCCTCAGTCTTCTCCTAATGATTGTTGCGCACGGTTGTAAGATATCTATCCCAATTCTAGCAACTGCATGCTTTTCAATGCTAGAAGAGAAAAGACCCTTGCTAATAGCATCTGTCCCCTTTACCAGGGCTGCCACTCCTTCCCAAATGCCACACGGACACATCTTTGCTCAATGTCCCTTTCGTAATAAGGTGCCAACCCTATCTATCTCCTAAGGAGGCTAGGAAAGCAAGCCTTTGGTAGAGACCTAGTTACATTCCTTCTCTGAACCACATTAGGATCTTAAGTAAGAAGGAAGCAAACACTAGGTGATGAGCTGAGAGTGTCTATGACAGGATCCTAACACATCAGTGAGCTTCTATAGAATTTGTGCAAACGATGCTTTCACTACATGATGGTACTGATCAGCTGTGGAGTTTATAAACTTATCTTCAAGAAGGACATTATTTTAAAAATGATTTTTCATGGGCTCTGCATTTTTTACTCAGAAATAAGTACCCAGTGCCATCTCCCTCTCACTGTCATTGAGATTCTTAAAATGTAAATGACAAGTATGTCTGGGTAGAGATCTGCTAGATAAAAAGAGGTAGATGGGATGGTGTCAGCAACTGTTTAAATATTGATTTCTATGAGTTTGATTTTATTTTGCTATCTGGTTGTGTTTTGGACCACAAGCTCTCATTATCTACCAGTGTTTGGGGCCAAAATATGAACCCTGTTAACCTTCCTTTTCAACTATGCTGAAACATATGTTATGCCAACCTCTTTATTATACGACAGTATTTTTAAGCAAATTATTTTCTACCAGAAAGTAACAGATATACAATATGTTTAGTTCATTTTTGCAAGATATATTTTTACAAATTGTTATTCAGTCTACACTTCTTTTTTTTTACCTTAAATTGTAAATATTTCTGAATGTATTTAACAGTTTAATTTTATTGTATTCATCTGCTTGATTATGTGGATGAGATTTCTGAATGTTCCTAGACTAGGACATAATTCTTTTCTCTTTTGCAGTTACAGAGTTGTGATAGGCAAAAGGCCAGCGCTGACTGGCTGTGTGTCAGGAAGGTCCCACAGGTTTGGGGAACTGAGGGATCAAGTTCAGGGAGTACAGCAAATCTAGACTTGAGGAGGGGAAGTTCAGAGATCTTTCTGACAAAAAGTGTAAAAGTAGGAACAATCATGGTACGTCATGGTAATTCACAGAAGGGAACAGTATGTCATGGTAATTAACAGAAGGGAATTTTTGTTTCTTTTATTGGCTTGTTTGCTTTGTTTTAGGGGTTACTTTAAGTCACCTCTGTTGTATTCGGAAAAACATCTGAGGACTCCAAAGACCTGGTTTAACCAGATGTCTCTGCCAGGATCTATTTTTAACCTTGGGATAGTCATTCCATCCTTTGGGATTTGCTTTCTTTGGTCACAAAATTAGGGCTTAAAAAAAAATCCCTTAAATCTAGACTTATAGAGAAGGCTAGTGTATTTAAACAAATAAAAGCAGAGCTACTCTGCTGGAAATCAGGTAGACAGTCATCTCCAAGCTCTGCCCACTGAGATTCTCTTAGATCCTATCTTACTCTTTGAAGTTTGGCGGCAAAATTTTCAGGCCTCAGGGGAGCATCCTGAAACCTCCTGAGGGAGAAAGAAGAATGAAAGCCATGAATACAGTCTTAAGGGATAAATCAAAACTTACTTTTGTTTTTACTTTCTTGCCTTGCCTTTCTGCCTTTTTTCCTCCCTGTCCTCCTCTCTCCCTCCCTCCTCCCTTTCCCTTCCTCCTTCCCTCCCTTCTTGTCTTCCTGTTTTCCTTCTTTTCTTCTTTCTTTTTGCTTCCTTAGAACACCTGGGGGATTGCTTTCATGCCCCCCTCTTATAATTGCTTTAATTAACTTGTTTATGAGTGTGTATAATTATCCTTATTCTAATTATTATTTTTTGACTTGGAGTCTCACTCTGTCACCCAGGCTAGAGTGCAGTGGTATGCTTACGGCCACTGCAGCCTTGACTGCTGGGCTCAGGCGGTCTTTTTGCCTTAGCCTTCCAAGTAGCTGGAACTACAGGCACGTGCCATCACACCACTACACCTGGTTAATTTTTATTTATTTATTTATATTTATTGTAGAGATGAGATCTCGGCCCTAGGCTCAGGTGATCCTCTCGCCTCTGCCTCTCAATATTTATTTGTTTGTTTATTTGTCTGTTTATTTGTTTGTTTATTTATTTATTGTAGAGACGAGGTCTTACCCCTGGGCTCAGGCAATCCTTTCACCTCTGCTTCCCAAAGTGTTGGGATTACAGGTGTGAGCCACCATGCCCAGTGAATTAGTTTTCTTTGTGTGTCACGTCCATTCACTTTCATTGACATGTATTGAAACATCTGTATCAGCAATTTTCTTTAAACATATTTTTAACTTTAGTTTTTGTGGCTGCATAATAGTTGTGCACATTTATGGGGTGCATGTGATATTCTGATACATGCACTCACTGTGTAATGATCACATCAGGCAATTGGGATACCCATCACCTTAAGCAGTTATCATTTCTTTGCATTAGGAGACTGCCAACTCTCTTCCTTTAGTTATTTTGAAATATGCAATGCATTATTGTTAACCGTAGTCACTCTATTTGGCTACCAAACACTAGATCTCATTCCTTTCATCTATTTTTGTATCCATTGTCAACTCCTCTTTATCCACCCCCACCCTGCATATCCCCCCACCCCCCCCTCAGCCCCACCCACTCTTCCCAGCCTCTGGTAACAAAAACTCTGTCTCTGTGAGTTCAATATTTTTTTTTTTAGTTCTCACACATAAGTGAAAACCTGCCATATTTGTCTTTCTGTGACTGACTTATTTTACTTCATAGAATGGCATCTAGTTCCATCCATATTGTTGTAAATGGCAGGATTTCATTCTTTTTTGTGGGTAAATAAAATTCTATTGTGTATATGTGCACAACACCATACGCTGGGTACACAGGGCACTTGTAAACAACAGAAATTGATTTTGCACAGTTTCAGAGACTGAAAGTCCAAGATCGAGGTGTTGGCAGATTTGGTGTCTGGTGAGGCTATGTTCTGGTTCAGAGATGGTGTCTCTAGCTGTGTCCTCACATGGGGAAAGGGGCAAGCAGCTCTAGTTCTCTTTTATAGGGCACTAATCCCATTCAAGAGAGCGCAACTCTCATGACCTAATCACCTTCCAGAAGGCACCATCTTCTAATAGTATTGCCTTCAGGTTAGAATTTCAGCATGAATTTTTGAGAAGGACACAAGCATTCAGACTCTAGCAATACTTTGTTTTTAAATATTTTGTAATTTAAATGGTTTTTTTCCCCGCTGATACGTGAATTATTTGGAACTGCATTCCTTTGCTTCAAAATATTATGATTTTTCTTCTTTAAAATTATTTTATTTTAAGGATGTGGGGTTCAATTCAGAATTAGGTATACATACAAATGGTCAACATACAAGTAAAGTTTGGGCCTCCCTTTGGTGCTTACTTCTCCTGGCTTGAGATCAGTTACCCTAATTGATGTTATGTGTCCCTGCCCATCTCCCTTGGCAGTTTCTGGCTTCTGTCAATACCTTTCTCATAGTATTATAGTAAATGTTCAAAGTCCGCTAATGAGTGATATGATGTTTCTAGCTATCTTTTTGTTATTAATTAGTAAGTAAATTGAATCTTTGTCAGAGATACTACATGATTTTAATCCTTTGAAATTTGTTGTTGCTTGTTAATTACTCAAATCATGATTCATTTTTACAAATGTTCTGTGTGTTTTAAAAAATGTTTATTCTGCAGTTTTGGGGAAAATTATTCTATATAATATATGCTCAATTGATCAAATTAATTAGTTGTGCTACTCAAATATTTTATATTTTTGCTAATTTTTTTCAGCTTGTTTTATCAACTACTGAGAGAGATGTGTTAAAAATTCTTCAATATGGGCTGGGCCTGGTGACTCACACCTATAATCCCAGCACTTTGGGAGGCCGAGGTGAGAGGATTGCCTGAGCCCTCAGGTTCAAGACCAGCCTGGGCAACTTGGTGAGACCTCATCTCTACAATAAAAAAATTTTTTAAAAATTAGCTGGGCATGGTGCTGCGTGCCTACAGTTCCAGCTACTTGGAAGGCTGAAGCGGAAGGATTGCCTGAGCCAAATAGGTCGAGGCTGCGATGGCCGGAAGCGTGCCACAACATTCTAGCCTGGGTGACACAGAGTGAGACTACAACTCAAAAAAAAAAAAAAAAAAGAAAAGAAAAAAGAATTCTTCAATATGATTAAATGATAGTTTCTTTCTTCTTTGAATCCCATAAAGATTTTTGCATTAGAGAATTGAAGGTATTAAGTGCCAAAAATTTAAAATTTTTGTATCTTCTTGGTAAGTCAAACATTTTATCTTTGTGGTTCCCTCTCTCTAGTAATGCTTTTACTCTTAAATTTTACTTTGGTATTGATGTGACATCGATTTTCTTTTGGTCAGTGTTTTCATGATCTTCTTCTATTTGCTTTTCTTTGTCTTTGAATTGGAATATTTAGTTCATTTTCTTTTATGAAATTACTGATGCATTTTGGTTTAAATTTGCAATATTACTGTTCAATGCAGTCATGTATCGCTTAACGCTGGGGATACATTCTGAGTAGTTTGGCGATGTTGTTGCATGACATAGCATGTCATGGAGTATACTTACAAACCTAGGTGGTATTGTCCACTACACACCTAGGTTATACTGTATAGACAGTTGCTCAAAGTTTGCAATCCTGTGCAACATGTTACTGTACTGAATACTGCAGGCAGTTTTAATGCAATGTATCTAAACCTATCTGAAAGTAGAAAAGACACACTAAGAGTATGGTATAAAAGGTTTTTTAAAATGGTACACTTGTATAGAGTTCTTACCATAAAAGGAGTTTTCAGACCTGGAAGTTGGTCTCTGAGTGAGTTAGTGAGTGAGTGGTAAGTGAATGTGAAGGCCTGGGGCATTACTATAGTACACTAATGCAGATTTTTTTTTTTTTTTTGAGTTGGAGTCTCACTCTGTCTCCCAGGCTGGAGGTGCAGTGGCACGCTCATGACCACCCCAGCATCGACCTACTGGGCTTCAGGGTTCCTCCAGCCTCAGCCTTCCAGGTAGCCAGAACTACAGGTATGTGCTACCATGCCCGGCTAATTTTTTTATTTTTATTATAGAGACTTTTAAACACTATGCTATACTATACACTTAGACTACACTAATTTATTAAAAATATCCTTTATTTACTATGACATATAATTAGCTTACTGTAGCTTTTTTACTTGATAAACATTTAAATCTTTTTTAACTTTCTGAGTCTTTTGCAGTAACACTTAGCTGAAAACACAAATACTCCTTAGAACCATACAAAAAATATTCTCTTTCCTTATATTCTTATTCTATAAACCATTTTCTATTTTTAATTTTTTTTTTTTTTACATTTTATTTGTTCATTTACTTTTTGGGGGGGTGTCAATTACCTCGAGTAGTTGTCGTTATTTATTTATTTATTTTTTATAAAGTTGTGGGAGACAAGTGGGGATTAACTACTTAAACAGGCTGCATGCAGGCGAAGTTTGGGCTTCAAGTTGGCCCTCTCTTCCCTTGATCGTGGATCAGGTACCCTGTGTGCTGTCACGTGTTGTCCCACTCTCTTCCCTTCCTCCCTCCTCCAGCACTGCCCAGTGTCTGCTGATCCCACTCTTATGCTGATGCGACTAGTGTTCATGGCTGGATTATGAGTGAGTACAGTTCTTTGTTTCTGCAATAGTGCACTTAGTATGATGGTCTCCAGCTGCATCCAAGTTGCTGAAAAGGCCATGATTGTTTTTTACAGCTGCATAATATTCCATTTTTTAAAAAATCCAGTCTGCTTTCTATGGGCATCTGGATTGGTTCCATGTTTTTGCTATTGTGTATAATGCTGCAATAAACGTGTGTGCAGACTTTTTTTTTTTTTTGGTAGAGTGATTTTATGAGCATTTAAAAATGTGTTTGTTGGCTGATTTTATGTTATCCTTTGAGAAGTGTCTGTTCATGTCCTTTGCTCACTTTTTAATGGAATCATTTTTTTTTTCCTTTCAATTTGAGTTCCTTGTTGATCATGGATGTTAGGCCTTTGTCAGATGCATAGCTTGCAAATATTTTCCTCATTTCGTGGATTGTCTCTTTACTCTCTTAATAGTTTCTTTTGCAGTGCAAAAACTTCAGTGTGAAAAGGTTCCATCTGTCTATCTTAGCTTTTGTTGCAATTGTTTTTGAGGATTGGTCATGAGTTTGTTTCTTACTCTGATGTCCAGAAGGGTGCTCCTTATGTTTTCTTCCAAAATTCTTATAGTTTGGGGTTTGACATTTAAGTCCTTGATCCATTTTGAGTTGCTTTTTGTATATGTTGATAGGTAAGGGTCCAGTTTTATTCATCTGCATGTGGCTAGCCATTTTCCCCAGAATCATTTGCTAAATGTGGCTTTCTTTCCCCAATGTTTGTTATTGTTGGCTTTGTCAATTGGTTGAGGGACTGTGTTTTTATTTTGGATTTGCTGTCCTGTTCCATTGGTCTATGTGCCTATTCCTGTACCAATATCATTCTGTCTTGATTACTGTAGCATTGTAATATAGTTTGAAGTCTGGAATTTATAATACCTCCAGCTTTGTTCCTTCTGCTGAAAATTGCTTTGGCATTCATGCTTTTTGTCGCTTCCACATGGAATTCTGTATTTTTTTTTTTTAGGTCTGTGAAAATGATATTGACAATTTCATAGGGATTGCATTGAATCTGTAAATTGCCTTGAATAGGATGAACATCTTAAAAATACTGATTCTTCCAATCCGTGAGCATGGAATATTTCTCCATTTGTTAGTGCCATCCTTAATTTCTTTGACTGAGTAGTGTTTTATAGTTCTTATTGTACAGGTCTTTCACTTCTCTGGTTAGATAGATGCCAAGGTATTTCATTTTTTGTGTGTGACTATTGTGAATGGGATTGTGTTTTTTATTTGATTCTCAGCCTGCTTTTTGCTAGTGTATGGAAATGCAACTGTCTTTTGTGTATTGATTTTTCTACCCTGAAACTTTACCAAAGTTGCTTATCCGTGCAAGGTTTTTGACAGCCTCTCTATGGTTTTCTAGGTATAGAATCATATCATACTCAAAGAGGGACAACTTAACTTCCTTTGTTCCTATTTGGATACCCCTGATTTCCTTCTTCTGTCTGATTGCTCTGGCTAGGAATTCCAGTATTATGTTGAATAGGAGGGTGCTCAGCTTCACTAATTAATCATCAGCTAAATGCAAATCTAAGCTACAATGAGCTACCACCTAACACCAGTAAGGATGGCTATCATTAACAAGTCAAAAAAACAGCAGGTGCTGGCACTGCTGTGGAGATAAAGGGATGCTTTTACATTGTTGATGGGAATGTGAGCTAGCTCAGCTTCTATGGAAAGCATTGTGGTGATTGCTCAAAGATCTAAAAACTGAGTTTCCATACAATCCAATAATCCTTCTCCTGGGAATACATTTTTACTTTTAAAACTTTTTTTGTCAAAAATAAGATACAAATACACACATATTAGCCTAAGCCTACACAAATTCAGGATCATCAATATCACTGTCTTCTACCTCTACATCTTGTCCCACTGGAAGGTCTTCAGGAGCAATGACATACATGGAGATATCATCTTATATGATAATAATACCTGCTTTTAGAATATTTCCTGAAGGACCTGTCTAGGCTGTTTTACAGCTAACTTTTGGTGTGTGTGAATAAGTAGAAAGAATATACTCAAAAATAATGATAAAAAGTATATTATAGTGAATACAGAAACCAGTGACATAGTCATTTGTTATGTCTTTCAGATATCATGTACTGTACATAATTGTATGTCCTATACTTTTATATGACTGGCAGTAGATTTGTTTACACCAGCATTGCCAAAAACATGTGAGTAATATGTTGCAGTATGATATTATATTACCATTATGACAGCTGTGACATCAGTAGGAAACAGGAATTTTTTGACTCCATTGTCATCTTATGAGACTACTGTCTTATATGTGGCCTGTCATTGACTGAAATGTCATTATACAGTAAATGACTGTAATCCATTTTCTTCTCCCATTTTATCTGTTTGAATCATTGTATTATTTTTCTTCTGTGTGCTTAGAGGATGTGCACTCTTACTATCTTCTCAATAGTTCTGTAGGTCAAGAGTATCCTTACATGATTAATATTAATAGTCACTTCTACCCAGAATGCAGTGAACTTTCATTCTCTCTCCCCACTTCCAACCTTTTTACCATTGTTGTCTCATATTGCATTTCACTATATATTTTAATTTTGAGACATTATTAGTATTATTGATTTACGCAATCAATATTAATTTGTATTTCCTGAATTTTAATGCTTTCTTTTCCTTGGTTTATCTCAGATCTCCCATGTGAGATAGCTATCTTTCTGCTTAAGTAGTATTCTTTCTTATTGACTTCAATGTGGATCTGAAAATGGTGAATCTGGTAATATTTGTACTTCTGAAAATCCATTTATGAGCACCTTAATTTTTGAATGATATTTTCACTTGGAATTTAATTTTACATTGCCTGAGCTTTTTCCTCAGCATTTTGAAGATATTCCATGTCTTCTAAATTTACAGTTTTTGTTGAGGAGTCAGAGATTATTCTAATTATTGATCACTAAAAGATAATCTCTCTTCCTCATGTTTTAGCCTGTTTTTAAGTTTTTTTATTGTCATATTTAGTCATTTTAATATGATGTGTTTGTGTGTAATTTTATTTTATTTTATCATATTATCTTGCCTAAAATTCTCAAGATTTCTGGAAAACTTACAGCTATTATCTCTTTGTTGTTCCTTTTGTCTCATTCCTCCTTCTTTTTCACTCCAAATCTGTGTATTAAATTTTATGAATATTTGTTATATGTCAATTTCTTTCCTTTTAATTTTTTAGTGCTCTGCTCTCTCTATATTTCCTTTGAGGCATTTTTTTTTCCTCAACTATCTTCTAGTTTGCCATTATCTCTTCAGCCATGTCTAACCTTCTCTAAAGTTCATTCACTGATTTCTTATTTTTGGTTATTTAATTTTTCAGTTCTAGAATTTATATTTGGTGCTTATTCAATTGTTTTTAATTTATGCTAAAATTTTAAATCTAGTATTTTATTGCTTGAACATAGTGAGTATGGTTTTTAAATATATTTTATTTTAAAGATGTGGGGTACAGTTTAGGATTAGCTATACCAGTGGACATTGTACAGGTAAAGTTTGGGCCTCCCTTTGGTCCCCACTTTGCCTGGTTTGAGACCAGGTACCCTTATTGATATTATGTCCCTCTCTGCCCCACTCCGGTAGTTTTTAAAAAAGTCTATGTATGACAATTCTGATAAACTGCACCTCATGTGTCTGCTTCTGTTGTCTATTGTTTCTGCTTTTTTTGTTCACATTGTCTTGTCTCTTCATTCTCATATGTTCTGCTGTTTATGGTTGCATTCTAGGCATTATATTTGCAGAACTGTTTGTAGAAACAGTGTGTGGCCTGGATAATGTTATTTTCTTTCAGAGAAGGATTTATAGTTTGCTATGCCAGGTGTCTGAGGGACTGGCAATATAGGAACGCTTTAATCCAATCTTAGAGATAAAAAATATTTGAAACTAAGGCTTTAGTCCCTATGAAGATGTATCAGTTTCCCTCTTCTAGTTCACTCTTACTCCTGATTATAACCCGTTTGTGCTCCCAGCCAAAAGGAAAGGGAGTGACCATGTCTTTCTCAGTAGGTTATAACCTTTTATTTGTATCCCCTTATCCTCAGAAGATGAGCCAAAGTATCTCACTTTCTTAGCAATTCTCTCTGAAATTAACAAATGTTACCAAAAAAGGAGCTCAAAAAGCTGTACTCTACCCTCTTGAGTCCTGACAGACCTTCACAATCTTATTAGCTTTCTGACTCTTAAGATTTTCAATTGTTCCAAGTGGGAAGCTTGCTTTGAATTATCTACTTGCTATTACCAGACGTCCCTGTCTCAATGAATATGTGTATATAAATTTTTGCCCAATTTGTTTGTTTTATAGATTATTCCTGTAGTGTCCTGGTCCTTGTATTTGTATTCTTTTTTTTTTTTTTTTTGAGTTGGAGTCTCACTCTGTCGCCCAGACTGAAGTGCAGGGGCTGCTCCCGGCCACTGCAGCCTTGACCTGCTGAGCTCCGGCGATCCTTCCGCCTCAGCCTTCCAAGTAGCTGGAACTACAGGTGTGCACTACCACGCCCGGCTAGTTTTTGATTTATTGTAGAGATGAGGTCTCGCCAAGTTGCCCAGGCGGGTCTCGAACCCGCGGGCTCAGGCAATCCACTCACCTCAGCCTCCCAAGGCACGGGATTACAGGCTGAGCCACCGAGCC
>CAUYQG010155533.1:0-10188 GCA_963574415.1 Tarsius wallacei
ATCTCTACAATAAATCAAAAAAATTAGCCGGGTGTGGTAGCGCGCGCCTGTAGTTCCAGCTACTTGGAAGGCTGAGGCGGAAGGATCGCCGGAGCCCAGCAGGTCGAGACTGAGGTGGCCGGGAGCGGCCACTGCACTCCAGTCTGGGTGACAGAGTGAGACTCCAACTCAAAAAAAAAAAAAAAAAAATCAATTTCGAAGGCCGGGCTCTGTGGCTCAGCCTGTCATCCCAGCACTTTGGGAGGCTGAGGTGAGTGGATTGCCTGAGCCCACAGGTTCAAGACCTGCCCGGGCAACTTGGCACGACCTCGTCTCTACAATAAATCAAAAATTAGTGGGACGTGGCAGCGTGTGTCTGTAGTTCCATCTACTTGGAAGGCTGAGGCGGAAGGATCGCCGGAGCCCAGCAGGTCGAGGCTGTGGTGGCTGTGAGTGTGCCACTGCACTCCAGCCTTGGTGGCAGAGTGAGACTTCAACTAAAAAAAAAAATCAATGTCGGGAAAGAGTGTTATACCCTCATGCAGGTGTTTCAGTGCCATTGTTATCTGGGTGATCTGTCTGTGTGTTTATAGAGAGTGTGCGTGTTTGCAGATGTACGTGTGTGTTGTGTTTATTCTTCTCCACTTGCCCGCCTTTCCTCCACTCCTGCTGCATTAAGATTATGTTACTTAGCTAGATACTACTGGTCAGTTTATCCACGTTTCCATTATTTTGTACATCTCATGTCTAGAGCAACAGTTTCCCCTGCTTCTTCTTTTTTTTTTTTTTGAGTTGGAGTCTCATTCTGTCGCCCAGACTGGAGTGCAGTGGCCGCTCCCGGCCACCGCAGCCTCGACTTGCTGGGCTCCGGCGATCCTTCCACCTCAGCCTTCCAAGTAGCCGGAACTACAGGCGCGCGCTACCATGCCCGGCTAATTTTTGATTTATTGTAGAGATGAGGTCTCACCAAGTTGCCCAGGTGGGTCTCGAACCCACGGGCTCAGGCATTTCACTCACCTCAGCCTCCCAAGGTGCGGGATTACAGGCTGAGCCACCGAGCCTGGCCCCTTCTTCTTTTTAAGTGTGACGAGAACCATTTCTAGTCTAGTCACATATTTTAACAAATACATTTATATGATCGGCAACGTTCTGGTGACTCTTCAAAATGCAGCTGCAGTGAAAAGCCTTACTATGTCAGTTTCCAGTGAGTTTATGTTTTCTAACGAAGAGTCTATTTATAGTTAACATAATCACTGCCCGATTTTATAGGGTGAGAAAGGACCCCGGGTGAACAGTTTATGAAGATGGCCATCTACTGTGTTTAAAAAATAAAGGCTGTTGGAAAGGACATTTCAAAGCTTGCTGGTAACTTGCTCCTGAACCTTGCAGTCTCTTCCCTGCCAGGAAGTTCTTTGTATTGAATATAAATGCTGTCCTTGCAGTTTAATCTCATCCCTCATCTTGTCCTTAAAGGGAAGGAAGTCCCCTTGTGCCCCTTCCTCCTTGACACCCTCCCCAGCTGTCTCCTCTCTGGACTGGTAACCACCTCCCTTGTGGCCCTCCTAAGAATCTCCTTCCCAACATCCTCCTAGGACTACCCCCTGTTCCTGATGTTCTCCTAGGGTCCCCCCCATTCCTGACATCCTCCAGGACACCCCCTTTCCTGTGTCCTCCTAGGACCCCGTCCTCAACTTCATACCATTCGGTCATTCTCCTCTGACGCTCTCCAGCTCCTGCTGGGCTTGCTGGCTTCAGAACCAGGAGAGCCCTGGCATGGGGATGAGGTTCTCAAGAACCTGAGTTGTGGATTGGTCACATGCCCCTCCTGAGCTGCTGCCTGTTTCTACGTGCTGACGTTATGCTCCTTTAAAAGCAGCTCACTGCACGGCTGACTCACGCTGTGCCTAGACCTCACGTTTCTCTGTGACTTAGGGTAAATTCGGCTTTCTTCCGCCTCCTACTGGTGGTTAGTTTTTTACCACCTACCTGGTTAAAATGGTTGTATCAGCAATTTGCAATTATCAATAGGAATTGAAAATACCAATCCAAAAGGCGGTTTCTGTAATGGATATTTGTAATCATATGGATGCTTGATCCGGAACACATACAGACTTGATTGCTATATTTATCTTGAGTGTCCTCTGTCCCTATTTGGCACTTAATTGTCCTCTAACTAATGGTGTTTTGGTTTTGTGTCCTGTACAAAGTCATAAGGCACTTGAGAGCAGGAGCTCTTCTTGTCCTTCTTTGCTGTCCTTTGCTGTGGAAAGAGTAGTCGGTGTTGAGTTCAGTAAACACGTCCTGCAGGGAGTGATCCTGACTGCTTACGTTCCGGAATCGCAGTGTCCACGTGGACGTGTTCACATCTTTGTAAGCGAGGATGCCTAACCACATGTATATTTTTGGTGAGCTGAATCACATTCCTTTTTCCACCGTTTAAGTCAGCAATCCAAGGGCTTACCCAAAGGCTGGGCAAACCCTCGTGAGACCTGACTGTACTTGGGCCCGGAATGACAGTCCTGCTGAGGGTGGCCCCCAACGCATCTGTGTGCGCCCACTGCAGTGGTCTAGAAATCGTTTTCCTAGTTTATCAGAAAGGATGTTCTGCAAGTGGAATCACAAGCCTTATAAAAGCGAAAACATGCGATCCATCTCCTGTCACCCAGGCACGCTATTCTGACACAGGAGAATGAAGTAGACTGACTAGGAATTAGCTGTCCATCAGTCATGTTGATCTTTGCCAAACACCTTCGAGCTCTCTGCTTGCAAGTCTGCTTCTGGGATGAGCGTCCCTGGTCACAGCCACTGTTTTGGGGGGGGGCTGTCCGCCCAGCGCACCCTTCCTGTGGCTTCCTGTGGACGGGACGAAGCATGGGACGCTGTGTGCTCACTCACAATTAAATTAAACTTCTTGAGAACCAAGCGGAAAGAGGGAAAAAAGGGTAGTTGGAGAATAGCTGTGTCTCCAGGGATCCTTTTCAATTCCCAGACTCAGGCCGGCAGCTGGGATGTGGAACACCACAGGGGCCTGGGCTCTGGCTCTGCCAGCAGCAAGACTGGGCTCCCTGGGGGTACTAATATATCAGCTGTTAACTCCGTGCGTGGAGATACCTTCAGTTATCACTCTCTCAGGGGACGAAGCCACCTGGTCCCTACACACAGGTACTGCTGGGGCCATCTCACGTTTCATCAGTGGCAGGCCTCGAGTGTGGGGAGGGCTTGGGGACCGTGGAAGTGTGTCGTGTTGTGGTTTCCAGGTGTGCTGAGAATTGCTGAGCATTGTGTGCAGGAAGGGGGATTCTGTGTGAACATTGATCGTGTAAGTTGTGTGTGTTGCTAGGGTTACTCAGGTTTCTTCTTTGCAAGCCACACTTTCGTTTTTCAGACTGAGAGGCCAGTGTCTGGGTCATGTAAACCTGATGTATTACTTTCTCAGACCCCTTCCCCAGGGCATCTTTCTTCGACTTTAGTGTGTCAGGGCAATATTTGGGCAGGGGCACTCGTCATTAACAACTAGCTAGTGTCTTGTTTTTGTTGAACTTCCCCTTGCTGGAACCCACCCATTCTGCCTGTAACTGTGGTTGCCAGTTTTTGCATTTATTTAACATGCCTTATGTTCAGTGATATATGTTGAAATTTAGAATATTTGAAAAAAGTGTTTGTTTTGCTTATGAATGCATCAGTCCATCAGCATATATTTATCCTCTAAGCCTTGACTGAAAGTCACCCTTTTTTGGCAGTATTAACAGACATACTGGAACATTGACCCAAAAAATAGAATAGGCGGGTTAAAGATCATGGAGGCAAAATTTGACTTATAGTTTGAAACTTAAAATCACTTTTGGCTGGGTGTGGTGGCTCACACCTATAATCCCAGCACTTTGAGGCCGAGGTGGGTGGTTTGCTTGAGCCCAGGAGTTCCAGACCAGCCTGGGCAACATGGCGAAACCTCATCTCTGCAAAAAAAAAAAAAAAAAAAAAATTAGCCAGGTGTGGTGGCATGCACCTGTAGCCCCAGTTACTTGGGAGGCTGGGGTGAGAGGATCACCTGAGCCCAGGAGGTTGAGGCTGCAATGAACCATGATCGTGCCACAACACTCCAGCCTGGGTGACAGAGTAAGACCCTGACTCAGAAAGCAAAAACAAAATCAAAAGCAAATCACTTTTCCTGTTCAGTTGGGTGTTACCTGATTGTTGGGTGTTACAGGATTGCTGACCATTGGCAATCTCATTCTAGACCCAGCTGGAACCATTGGATTACCACTACCTAGGTTAGCCGTGCATGAATTCGTTCTGTTCTCAAAGCTTGTTTTGGGCTGATACTGCTGTTGGAAAAAGGGAGCCGTGATAAATTTCATAAACTGGAAAACTTAGCATGCCCTGAAAATGCAGGTCCTTGTAAGTGAGGCCTGGCTTGCAGCTAAGTGCCTTTACCTAGCAAGGTCACCTGGCTCTCAAGCCTCTGTGCACGCCAGAGTCCCACCCTTGGAGGACAGCCCGTCTCTTACAGGCTGCAGTCGATAACTATTCCAGCTTGTCATAAACACGTACGATCAAAGGTGATCTGAACCAGAGTTTTGATGGAGGAATATGCAAGACTTTTCTTTAATGTTTGAACAAAGAACGATACCAGTTTTGTTAATAAAAACAAGTGAGGTTAAAGAATGATACTATTTCGAGTAGACTGCGCAGCCTCAAATCATTCAAAAGTAGTGAAGCAGTTTTCTGAACCGGATTGTGTTTCCTTCTTTAGGAGGGAAGCCACCTTTGTTCCCTGTCACGGAGGCATTCCTTGTAGATGAGGTCACTGAGTGACCAGGTCTTTCTCTGCATGAGAGGGAGATGTGGCCCCTCCCGCACATTCCTTTCTCACAGTCCCTAAAGTTAGGCTCAGATGTACCTGTCCATTAAAGGCTTTTGAAGGACGAAAGCCAGCTCAGGCTTTGTGAACTGTGAATTGACAATAGACGACAGTATGCTTGTTCCCAAGACAGCTTGCTTCAGGACAAGAGAACCATTCATCTTGTGTGACTTTCAGGTGGCGATGGGGAAAGAGTAGGGTCGACTTGTTTCGTGCCTGATTTCATGGCTGCTTGACAGATGCTGTTTGAAACAGTAGTTTTCAATTATTCTGACTAATAAGGTCACTGGGAGGAATGTGTGTTACAGAGTGTGTATCTTCACATCTGTTTCTTCAGATGGAATGAAATGTAAGTAGCCCCCCCCACACCTGTAAAACCCAAGGAATTGAAAGCGGTTAAGAGTATGAGATTCACCTCTGATGTTGAGGTAACCGCCTAGGAAACCTTCCCATCCCCTGCGTCTCCTGGAGTGGCCCTTGCACCTCCATTGGTGTGACACGCCCCTCTCTTGCTCAGAACTCTTCTTCTGCAAGGCCCATTAGACCTGAGTGGTGTGGCTGGCCTGCCTCTCCTCGTCTTATCTCCAGAGTGCAAACATCCTGTTCCGGCCATGTAGACTTTTCTGCTGCTCTTCAGGCCAGCAAGGCCTGGGCCTCTGTACCTGCACTTTGCCCTGCCTGGGAGGAAGGCCTGCTTTTACCTGCCTTTTGGCATGGCCTGCCCTGTGTTGCTGTCTCTTCTCAAACGTCCTTCTCTGACCACCACCTGCAAAACCCATTGCTCATTGCAGTGGTCATCTCGCCTCAGCTTGCTTTTGTCTTCTGTGTGGCACTTACGTCTGTCTGCGGTGATATATTTTGTTCACTTCCCTTCCCCCCCACCTCACAGGCAGGAAACTCAGGAGAACTGGGACTTGAACTAAATTCCCTCCTGGGTGTCCCTGGCAGCTAGGTGCATAGTAGGCTCTCACTAAGAATTTGGTAAATTCACAGATTAATCAGTGAAAGTTTTACTTGATGAATGTTGTTGTTGATTACTCTGCAGACCTCATGCTGAAAGAACACGCAAATAGGAAGATCGTGGTTAATCAGTCAGATGTTTGTGTTGGAACCAAGAATTTTTTATTTTTATTTTTGAGTTGGAGTCTCACACTATGGCCCAGGTTGGAGTGCAGTGGCACGCTCAGGCTACCACGGCCTCAAGATGCTTGGGTTCAGGCGATCCTTCCGCCTCAGCCTTCTGAGTAGCTGGAACCACAGGCACGTGCTACCATGCCTGGCTAACTTTTTGATTTATTGTAGAGACGTGATCCTTCCAAGTTGCCCAGGCTGGTCTTGAACCCCTGGGCTCAGGCAGTCCTCTCACCTTGGCCTCCCAAAGTGCTGGGATGACAGGCTTGAGCCACTGCGCCCGGCCTGGAACCAAGGATTTTTATTGATGAGTAAATTAAAGCATCATAAATTCTTATTTGGCAGTTCACTTTGCATTTTTTTATGAAGATAGATGTGGAATGATCTAAAAGTAATCTTGCTATTGCCCTTTTTTGTTTTTATTAACCTGAGAGAGGAGCAGCGTGATTCCAGACACCAGGGGCGTCTCTGTTTTAGCGCTTGGAAGTGAATACAGATCCTTCAGGGTCGGCAGGCTAGCACCTGAGTCCTCACGCTGTAGACTGATGATGAGAATGTGTAATGGTACACCTTTCTGTGCAATTCTGCAAACTTCCATGCTTAAATAGTCTTGGGAAGAGAAGTGACAATTGTTTTTTGTACCTAAAACTGTTTAAGGAGTGGGTGGAGACCTATTAATCTTGGCTGCATCGTGACTTGAGCAAATTTCCTCATATGGATGCAGTGTGGATTCAAATTAGCCTTCGGATGACTTTTTTTCTTCCTTTGCAAAATAATACAACCACGTTATGGGTTGATGCTGTTGAATGTCTGGAGCCTGACGTCCGAAATGAGTTTCCTTTTTCTTTTTCTTTTTTTCTTTTTTTTGAGTTGGAGTTTCACTCCTTCACCCAGGCTGGAGTACAGTGGCATGCACCCTCACAGTCACCCCAGCATCGACCTTCTGTGCCCTGGCGATCCTTCCACCTCAGCCTTCCAAGTAGCCAGAACTAAAGACGTGTGCTACCATGCCCAGCTGTTTTTTATTTTATTGTAGAGACAAGTTGCCTGATCCCCTCTCAAGCCTGGTCTTCATGCCATCTCACTGGCAACACCTGCGTTTAGGAGGTGACACATTCAAGCTGTTGTTTGGGCATCATGGGGAGCATTGCTGGGTGGTTCTGTGGGGCCAGTGAGAGCAGTGCGGCTGGAGCTGAGGGCGCCTGGGATGTTCACACTAACAGTCACAGTGTCCACGCCCACCCAGTGCATCCCACGTCCTGCTCTGGGGGCCGTCCATGTGGCACCACCTTGTCCAGTTCTGTTCCCGCTTCAGCCCTGAGGTCCCTGCTGTCTGCAGGACCGTCCTGCTGCCTCTGAGACTCTGGTTATGAGGATCTCCTTGATTGTTTTCAGAGCAGGTGTGTCTTTCTCTCTGGCCCCACGCGCAACTGCCACCTGTCTGATGTTCTCCGGAATTCCGCAGATAACTGTGTGCTGGCCACTGTTCATGGGTCTTGAGTCTGTACTTCCCAGGCTTGGGCTCACCCTTGCCTCACTCCACATGGCATCTGTGGCTGCCGTCACTTGTCACACCAGTTACTGTCCTGGCCAGGTGCATGCATTGCGGTGAATGCCGCCCGCGGTCATGTGCTCAGTGGGTTTCACTCGTGGAAGGTCCTTCAGCTGGTGTGTCTCCTCTCCTCTGTCCAAGCCTGTCAAGCCTGCCTTTGCTCCTCCCTCCTCACTCTTGGTGGCCTCCTCTCCCCTCCCCGTCAATCGGCTCCTGGTTGTCTCCAGTTTCACATTTGTGGGGTATTGTCCAGACTGTTCCCCCTATACCTGGCTTCTCCCCGCCCCCTGCCTCAGGGGCGGCCTCTGGTCTCTGAAGTGTGTACATATTCCCAGTAATGAGTCTTGGGGTGCAGGAGACCAAGCAAAGCTGAAAGCAATGAGGTCGTCACTCTTACTCAGTGTAACTGTATACACAGGATAGGAATTTGAATGGTGAACTTGATTGCTTTGGTTATAAAACTGCTTGTTGTACTGCCCCAAGACATGGATTCTTCACCAACCGGCTGCCATCGTAAGTTCTGTAATAATAAACCAGCGGCTTTCCCTGCTGGCCCTCCAGGGGACTTCTCTGGAATAGGGAAACATTATGCGCAAGCCCTCTCAGGTTTGTGGTTACCTCATTGCAGCATCTGAGCCTTGCCTTTGGCTGTTACCCTCTCCCATCTGTACCTCCTGTCTTGGTCTGCCAAATAGCCCCTAAGCATCCTTTCTAAGTTCCTTGCTGCTTTTGATTTGTCACAGAAAAACCAGTGGCGGGCAAAAGCACGCGGCAAAAGGTGGCAAAAGGTGGCAAAAGGTGGCTTTAACGGTGTTCCCGAATTCTGCAGGGTGGGGCTTTATTTCTTCCTTTCCCTTTTCAGATGAAGAGCTAGAAGCTTATACACGTTTTTCTGCAGCAGTCTTGCAAGATTGTCATATTTACCAGGGAATTATTGTATAGGTGGAGCAATTTGAATGGGCTTTTCGTTTCAGGGTAAAATAATTGCTAGTTAAATGACTTACCTGGTGGATCAGACCCAGTTAATCTAAGTTTGCGTCTCTCTTAAAATAAAAGGTGAAAAATTAAATTTGTTCCTTGGCAATTTGATTTGTAGGAATGGGGAACAAAGGATTCCAAACAGGACTGTTAAAATCAGTTCTAATTAATTGCATATGCAGTTGTATCAGCTAAGACTGGGAGGCATTTGGTCTAATTAGGTATCCCGTATCAGTCTCACGCTTAAATTGACAGTCACACCCTCAGGCCTACCAGTCCTTTTCCACCTTCTCCATTAGGCAGGTGGTGAGATATTGGCCACCAAGTGTGACCTCTTCGGTGTCCACGGAGCAGAACAGAGTGACAGAATGTCCATGGAGCAGAACAGAGTGACAGAAAGGGATTGCACACTCCTGGCTTGGAGTCTGAGCCTTCAGTGGCGTATCAATACAGCACACCCAGACGAAGGACGAAGATGAGCTCTAGTTTGGAGTCTGTCCCTCCTGTGGTGTGTGGATGCAGCAAACCCAGATGGAGGTAACAAGACGTGCCGCTGACTCAGAGTCCGACTGTTCGGTGGTGTGTCTACACGCCACACCCCCGTGGAGGTTCTAGGATGTGCTGGGGAGGAATTTCTGTTCTCTGGCAGTCCCCTTCCCCCTTTTTGGTAATCTTTTTCTGAGCTCTTTATGAAATATATGTCTCATGTTCCAGTTTGGAATTAGCTGTAGCTGAGTCTTATTCTTAATGTTCTGGAAGTGGAACGTGAATAGTACTCTCCTTCTTGCCAACGCCCAATTCACATGTGTGACGGTCAGCTTCAGTCTCACGGTGCAGAGGGGTCAGTGTAGCACCGTCTGGCTTTCTGCAGTATTTTTTTTTTTTTCTTCTTCTTTTTTTTCTGAGTTGCAGAGCCTCACTCTGTCGCCTGGGCTGGAGTGCAGTGAGTGGCACGCTCATGGCCACCGCAGCCTCGACCTGCTAGGCTCTGGCGATCCACCTCAGCCTTCCAAGTAGCTGGAACTACAGGCGCGTGCTACCCCACTCAGCTAATTTTTTTGTTTATTGTAGAGATGAGGTTTCTCCAAGTTGCCCAGGCTGTTCTCGAACTCATGGGCTCAGGCAGCTCCCTCACCTCAGCCTCCCAAAGCGCTGGAATGACAGGCTTGAGCCACCACTCCTGGCCCTCTGCAGAGTTTTATATCCTCAGGTCTCCCCCGCTGTAGCTTACTGTGGACATGACGCCCTTGACAAGCTGTGCTTTTCTTTTTGACGTAAGCAGCTGGTGTCTGTGCAGGTGGGTGACCGACTTGCCTGCCTTTTGTTAAAATGTCCATGATCACTCTTCTCTTCAGTATGTTCAGTTTTTTTGGGAGAATCTGTTGAAGGTTTTCTTGTACAGATGTTCTACTGCTTTTCCTTTGGTTTCTGGTAGCATTAAGAATGGTTTAGGGCTGAGGTGAGTGAATTGCCTGAGGCCGTGGGTCCGAGACCCGCCTGGGCAACTTGACAAGACCTCATCTCTACAATAAATCAAAAAATTAGCCAGGCATGGTGGCATGTGCCTGTAGCGACTTGGAAGGCTGAGGCGGACGGATCACCTGAGCCCAGCAGGTCGAGGCTGCAGTGGCCAGGAGTGTGCCACTGCACTCCAGTCTGGGTGATAGAGTGAGACTCCAACTAAAAA